>PVIW01001534.1:0-288934 GCA_004026585.1 Noctilio leporinus
CTTCACTGACTGGCTTATTTCACTAAGCATAATATTCTCCAGTTCCATCCATGTTGTTGCAAAGGGTACAAGTTCCTTCTTTCTTTCTGCCATATAGAATTCCATTGTGTAAATGTACCAAAGTTTTTTGATCCAATCATCCACCGATGGGCACTTAGGCTGTTTCCAGCACCTGGCTATTGTAAATAGTGCCGCTATGTAAATGCTTTTTAAATAAGAAATAAATATTTTATCAAGTATTTTTCTATTTATTGGGAAGATGATATAGTTTTCCTTCTTAATTCTGTGGTAAAAATAACACTGATTAATTCCCTAATGTTGAACTATTCTTGTATTCCTGTAATAAAATCTACCTATTTGAGTTTTATTATTCTTTTAATACAGTTAATTTATTATCTGATTTAGGATAGGTCATTTATATTATTACACAAGATGGCTCAGTACTATTCTTCTTTTATTTTGATTTCAGGGAAGTATTAGCCTCTTAAGAATTCCTTGGAAAAATTAATATCTTTTTTTTTCTCTTTTTTTCATGCTCTGAAAAAATTAACTGGTGTATATTTCATCCCTCAAATCATCTGGGCCTGATGTCATTTTGAGGGTCAAGGTATGTCCCAGATATGTGAGTGAACTTATTGTTCAAATACACCATTTTTTTACTTGTAATTTTTCCAAAGGCAATTATACTATGAATGAAATTTGCGTTTAGCAAATCCTCCAGGTATCAGGACCCATGTTCCTTGGAAGGCAGTGGAGAGTTCTAAGTAACAAATACTGGTTTTGTTGGTAACGTGCTGAAATACAAACTGATACACTTATTTATGTATTGAACAAGGGTAAGCATGTGTTTGAGTCCAATTTACGTCAAGCAGATATATTAGAGTCTCATCTGGAATCTGGAGTTAAATAGCATGGAGCTTTTAGCTCATTTCAGTGAGGCATGAGTCTCCCTTTAGAGATTAATGCTTTAGCCAGCTTCCCAGCCAACACACTCATTAATTTGTTTCTGTTGAGAGTAGATCTTTGTCTCTATTTATCTAGTTTTTTACCTCTCCTAAGAGATAAGAGGTCATTTCCCCCACCCCCTACCCCTTCTTCAGTTTGGTTGAAGAATGTTGCTATATGATTTAAAAAGTTTTTCATTTTGGATTAATCTGTATAGTAATTTTATGACCATTCCATGGGTATTTGAAAACTGAAAAGGTGTATTTATACTAGCCAGCTGTGTATGTATGACCTATCACCATGTTTTCAGCAACTTTAAGGGAGAGGCTGGTGATCAAAGGAGCAAAGTCTTATTCTAAAATGGATGGTCCTAATTTTTCCTACTGATGGGCTAATTTTTCCAGCCTATTATCAGCTGTCTGCTGGACCTTGCTTTGTCTATAACTCCTATATCTGCCTGTTGTCACCACATCAACCTGTATTCTTCAGAATTCTTACCAGTAATTGAGCTGTCAAATTTATTTACTTGTGCACCTGTTAATTATTTGTCTCTTCACTGAAATGTAAGCACCATAAGACCAGGGACTTTGTCAGTCATATACTGCTTTGTATGACTAATGCCCAGATCAGCAGAGCATTTGATAAAGGAATATAGGGCTAATGGGGGGACCTGAAAGCATCAGCTGTTCCGCAGAGGGGCTCTCATACAGCGGCAGGGTCTTCGAGATCTCTCCCTGGGCAAGGCAGGTCATAATTCCCCTAAGACTTGAAGGTGAGGGTGGCATGGGACTTCCCAGGCAGGATTTGGGTGATGTTACCTGTCAAAATTCTTGAGGGAGATAGGGGGCTTTCCTAAGGAGTTTAAAGAGGAAGAAGGGCATATTCAGTCAGTCTATTAGTCCTTGAAAAGTGGCTATTCTGTGATCTTTATGTTTCTTTGTTCACTGTGCTAAACTTTTCATGTATTTAAAGTCCAGCTTATGAGTGCAGGAAGAGTTGTTGGTATCATGTAGTTGGAGGCATGATTAGGACAGGCAACATTCTCTACTTGTCTTGGATTACTTGGACCAGCTTAACCTCAATTAAGGAAATAGAACACTCACCCGATGAATCCAAGGTGGGCAGCTGGAGCTGCCGCAGCTGTCTGGGATGCCAGGTGGAGGGAGGAAGTTCAGACCCAAGTGAGAGCAACATCTTCTCAGTTAACAAATGTGCCATCTGCTCCTCTTTGACTGTGTTTCAGAGGAGGCACTTTAACTCAGGGACCAGCTTTCCAGGACAGTGATTGGTCGTCAAGTTACCTGTAGGAGCATGAGCACATTTAAAAGGGACTGTTGACTGTTTCCAGTGATGAGCAGGAAATGGACACGGTGGAGCGTGGGCAGATGGCACACTATCAAGGCTCACTAGACCCTGTGAAGGGGACAATAAGAGTAGTCTCATCTACAGATGGGAAGCTAAGGCAACTAAGACAAAGACACAGCCTACGTGATATAAGACAACATGAGGGAGGGAGGAAAAAATAGCCAGGTGGTTTCAGTTAATCCTGGAGAATGTTAACGAACAAATATTAGTACAATGTTCCTTTTGCTCTGTGGCTGCAATTTGCTGCTCAGCCATTTGGGGTGGAATTTTCCACCTGAAAAAATAGATGAACATGTGGTTTATTCAGCTAGTCCATTTTGCTTTTTTTTTTTTTTTTTTTTTTTGGTGTCACCTGCTATTCCATTTAGCAAACTGTTGGGGTATTTAAATAAAGCTTTGTGCAAGGTCCTATTAAGGATGTAAGGACAAATAAGATGAGGTTCCTGTCATCACATGTTTAGTTCCATGGAGGAATCAGACACTTGAGTGAATAATTCTAATGTGCGGTAAGATTTCGATAAATTCTGTGAGAGGTCCTTCTCTCTGTGTGTTTTGGTGTGGTCTGAACCTGGGCTAAAGAGTGAGGCATGAGCACCATCCTTTTGAGACTTAATCCTTGCCATTCCGTTTTGAATTCTATAGGGAACTGCAATTTATCTAACTCCCAAGTTCTCTGCTTTCCCAGCTATGGTAGAAAGTAGGGAAGTTCTGGGGGAAAGAAAAACGACTGACTGTTGTCACAGAAGGACGGGGCCAAGGGGAAGAGGGATATGGAGCGCTGCTTCTGTAGACACGAGCTAGCATAAATTAAGAACATCAGAGCTTAAAGCCATGAGTCCTCAGGTGGAGTCTGGGGAAACAAAGGTGGTTGTGGTCTGGAGGAGATACGTGGGGTGAGCCTGGAGGTGCTGGCCCAGAGGGGCAGTGAATTACAGGGAGGAGGGGCAGGCGTCTGACCATTCCGTGTTGGGATGCAGCCTGGCTCATTATTTCTTTCCCTACTGGCTCACAGATGGTGTGGAACTGGCCACCATAGGCACTCAAGTCTGATGAGCTCCATTTTTAAATTTTGCGATCTCAATCTCATGACAAGCTGGTGATGGGAAGGGCAAGGTGGTCACATGTTTTGGAGAGGGAGTACTGTGTGTGGGAAGCCCAGTCACAGGGTGTGTACCACGAGAGCTCTGTCAGCAGCCTTCCTTCCCCAGGCACGAACTTCTGTTCCGTCAGGATAAGCCTCCAGTTAGGCCTGTGTTGGCTGTTTGCTTTCTGCTCCTGTGGGTGGAACTTCCTGTGCTTTGGTCATGAAGGGAGTTTTTGAAACTCGTTCCTGTTGTCACACCAACATCTGAGCTGAAAATGAATCTCCCTTCAGGCTGAAATACGGATGCTGCATTTCCTTTCATGCAGCACTTTTAAGTCATTTTCTTGTCAACAACGGATCCAGAGTTGACTATCCTGTTGTCTTCCCACTGTCATCCGAGTTACATTTGAAAAGTCAGGATGTTGTAGATACAGAAGAAAGGCAATGATAGTGGCAGAGGCCAACACTCTCCCCAGCTGTTATTCCGATGCTTTGTACTCAATTCTCTGAAGTGGAAGGCACCAGAGAGCAACGACAACATAGGCAAGACCCAGGTCCCTGGCTAAGCTGTAGTGTGTAGGGTGTTAGCATCTGTAGTTCATACCAGCTGGTCTCGAACTTTAGTGTGCATCAGAATCACCTGCAGGTGCAGGGCTCTTTAAAACAAATTACTGGGTCCCACCCCCGAATTTCACATTCAGTTTGGAAAGAGGTGGGGACTGAGAATTTTTATTCCTACTAAGTTCCCAAGTGGTGCTCTGGGAACCACAGTGTATACCGAGTATTTTAGCATGAAATTTTGCATCATCTTGAATTATTATTCTTTTGTTTTTTTCTAGCATTCAAATCAATACATTTTGAGTACCTACTACATGAAAGATTTACACAACCTGGTGTTAGAAGTCATCAGTTACATTTCAAGAATGTAGATTTTGTTTATTTTTTGTATCCTGTGTCATGTTAATAGGTAATTGGTTCACAGTTATTAACAACCGGCATGAACCAATACAACTGACTTCTGTTTCATGTCTACTTAAAACCATAAAAGCTTGTCAGAACGAGCGTGGGATCCTGTGCAAACATGGTGATCAGGACTCATTATGAAAACTTGTGATGTAGTCTTTTGACCTCTTGGATTGTCTTGTGGGAATAGACAGTCTTACTCTGTTATGTTAATGCATTGTTTACCAGCAATTTTACAGCAAAAGCTAATGCCAGTGTAAGCGCAAGTGAACTCGTTATTGGTCAACAAAGTTTGGGTTTGAAAACATGAGTTTTTTTCATGACTGGTTAACAATGTGTTAACGCTGCCCTGGCTGGTGACTCAGTGGATGGGCACTGGCCTGCAAACCCAAAGGTCATTGATTCAATTCCCAGCCAGGGCACATAACCAGGTTGCAAGCCAGGTTCTTAGTTGGAGGCAGGTGAAAGGCAACCATACATTGATGTTTCTCTCCCTTTCTTTCTCCCTCCCTGCCCTTCTCTCTAAAAATAACGAATAAAATCTTTTAAAAATAAACAAAAATAATGTGTTAATGTCATTTTCAAGCAATTTAATCCATGGCATATGAATTGTTCAATTTCTGTCCTTGTGCATCCTCAAAGATATTGCACATGCATTATAGGTAATGGGACTTGGCTCTTAATTTAAAAGACACCCTAACTTTACACAGATATTAATGGCAGTGAGCCTTCAAATCCTCCAGACTACATTTAAATGACTAAAGAGACTCTGATACTTGAATTCTGCCCTACTACCACTTGTCCAAAGGTGCATTTTAGTCAGGGGTATTGACCCTGTTTTCCTTTATTGTTCAATATGTTTGCCATAGGGTATTTTGGTACCACAAAGGAGTCATGAAGTGGAGGTCATGTAATGTTCTATAATGGTGTCAGCTACTTATTGCTCTGCTAACACTTAAGGTTTGGGTTTAGTTTCTTCAAATATTTTACAATTATTTTCTCTCATAGAATTTGGTGCTAACTTCACATTCATATTAAAATCAGATCATATTTACAGTATGGATGGAGGTTGTATATCATGTGAATCTAAAAATTAAGTATCCTTGAAAACATTTTGGAAGATGAGGCACAAAAGTTTTCATATTTACACAACAAAATTTCTCTACTCTTATTTCAGATTAAGTACCATTTTACTCTTTCCTGTTTTGCTTTTTCTTCCCTCCCACCAAATTTTTTTCTGCATGTTTAACATGTCCAAATGTATTTCTGGTTCAAGTTGCAAAAGGGCATCCAAAGTTGTTGGGGATGTGCCATGGGAAGAAATGCTCTGTTTAATTTGATTCCACCTCTATTTGCATCTCTGTGGAGGAACTGCCTCAGGCTTGCTCTTCAGCCTGAAATTTTCCCCCTCTCCAACTGGGGCTGCATTTTGATCTTTTAGAGATTACAAAGGAATAAATATGCAAGTAGATAAAAGAGAACATACAGATCTAATGCATTTAGACTTCCTAAAATCTTAGACAATATTTGCATTAAAAACTTATTAAAAGTTGAGTCACTGTAGCATTGTCAGTGGTGTTAATCACTTTAAAGTTTAGAAGGAAGGTAGTGTAATCAGGTTATTTTTCAGCAAGGAAGAATGACTTCTTAGGAATCAATTTTAGGATAAATTAAGACGTAATGTTTTCTGAAGTAAGTGCATAAGCTTGGAATGTAGTAACACTTTGCTCTTCCAGGTACAAAGTTGGTTTGGGTATTTTGAAGCTACATGAATACTAAGAAAATTGACAGATGAGTGTGTGTGGATACTTACAAGGGGATAAATCCTCACATCTCATTCGGAGGGAATCCTTAAACAAAACTATACTATGGTCTGTATTGTAGAAACGTGTGCACATATGAGTTCAGATAGAGTATGTAGTATTTCCCAAATTATTTGATCAGAACATTTGCCTCTGAGCACTTCTAACAATTCATGAGTCAATAGCAAGCCACAGGTCATGGTTTTCAAAATGCAGGTCTGTGTTTTTGTTATTCGATGATCATGAATCTTAGGAGTCATTATAGTATGTTATGGAAAACATTTGCTTTGAGCACTAAATGACCAACTAGTGTTGAGAACTATCAAAAAGGACATTAAACACAAAGTAGAAATTGTTATACATTATTTATAACTAAAAATCATGCTTCTTCTGTACCTCTTTTATCAGGCAAAAAAATTCTATCTAATGGCAGTTACTTCCCTAGATTTAATCTCCCCTCAACCTAGAACTATGGTTCTTCAGTTTTCTTCTTTCTATCATCTATCTTGTGCTCACTAGAGGATTATTTTCTTTCTCACATACCTAAAACACATTGAAAATCTCTTTCTTGTCAACAGAGCAACCTCCAGCTGCCTCACCTTTCTATTTTCATACTCAGACTTCTCAGAACACTGGTCTACACCCCCTATTATACACCGGTCTATATTCCACCTCTACTGAAACCACTTTTTTCAAAGCTATCAAAAAACTGCTGATAGTGAAAAGTGGCAGTATTAACAATCCAGTGTGGGTAGCAGGCATTACCTCCACTAATTTATTAATGTCCATCAATCACATTGAAGGCTACTCCCAGGGATATTCACTCCCTGGAACTTTTGGTCTATCTTGCACAATTCAAAATGTTGTCAAGGAGCTGGTGTTTGCCCTTGGATACCTGCATCATATGCAGAACGTTGAGTGAAGAAGGCATGTGGATGGGTGTCAACAACATTCGTGGCAGGCAAGCATCAGAATAAGCCTGGATAATCTTTTTGAGATAAATGAATTCAAACTTGTTGCTTTCAGTCAACTCAGGCTGAGAAATCAAGTCACACTGATGTCTGAATGTGATCAGGTCAAGGAGGCCCTGTGAATGCATCTCAGAAAGAATTTGGAAAATTCTAACACTATCAAGTTGCTTGGATGTCCTTGAATAAGGCACATGGCTATAGCACGATAATCCCTGAAATGGAGAGAGGTTTATATGGAAATATGTTTAAGCAAGAATCATCATCACCACAGTACCAGCATCTGACTGGCTGACTAGGATGGGGAATTTGTTGTCCAGGTTGGCAGCAGTACCAAATACAAGAAAACTCCACAGCCCTCTCTGGTTCTGCTCAGCCTGCTCACCAAGTTTCAGCCCAGAATCACCCATACATTCTTTGTTATGTTATTTTGTAAAAGGGTGCTCAACAGGTCCCAGACTTTGAGATCATAGTCATTACACTTTGACTTCTTTGCTCAGTATGTTCTTTTGTAGTCTGATCTAACTGTTGCTCCAAACTGAAAAATACAGGGGGCAGGAGGAGAAACAGACAGACAGACAGACATATCCTGGGTACACCTAATTCTACCTTGAGGTAATTGACCCTGATGTCATTTTTAGGATCTTCTTCCTAATATGTTGCAGCCTCAGGAGAAGCAGGTAGCTAAGCGTAGTGAAAGATTTAGGGAGCTGTGAAGCAGGTACCAACACCAGCCATTCCTATGGAAAAGCAGCTTGGGTGGGCCTCAAATTGGTGGGGTGGAGTTTCTGGGGATCTCTAAGGCAGGTCACACAGTGTTAGCTAGGTTGATGGAGTCTCAGATATGCACCAGCTTGCTGGCTCTGTGCGGGGAGGGTTTAGAAAAGAGACAGCGGTCATTGCTTGTCTTGATGCCAGATGCTTCAGTTTCGTCCTGTGTGCCGCTGGTGCCTTTCAAGCTGCTCCCAATTCCTGGTACTCAGAGGGAGTGAGTCTGAGTAGGTGAGTCCATGTGTGGGTTTTTTAAGAGGAACTGCTTGGGGCTCCAGAAGTTTCTTCCACGGACTCAATCCCCATTGGTTTTTGAAGCCAGAAGTTGTGGGGATTTATCTTCTTGGCACTGGAACCCTGGGCTGGGGGGCCTGGTGTGGGGCTGGGACTCCTTACCCCCAAGATATCCCTCCTGAATTTTTATTAGCCACGTGTGGGTGAGGGACCAGACAATTCCTCATCTACTCCCCTCCTACCAGTCTGGATGGATATAGTTTCTTTAATTCCATAGTTGCCAGATTCCATTTAACTTGATTTCTGATGTTTTGAGTGATGGTTGTTCTGTATTTTAGCTGTAATTTTGATGTGGTTGTGTGAGGAGGCATGCCATGTCTGCCTATATTGCCATCTTGCCTGGATGTCATACCATTTTATTTTCTTATAAAACCAGAATCCAATATGAAATAAGATGCACTCTGCCCTTTGACCATAATGATTATATTCAGTAAGGGGGCATTGTAAACAATTAAGCAATTAAATTACTTTACACCTAATAAGGAAGATCATTTTGTGCTTATGAGATCTGTCCATGCTCCCCCACCCCCCCAAAAAATACATCACTGAGACCATCCTTTGGTAATTGTGAAGAAGGGAAAGTTTCAGGGCCTTCATTTTCCATTTCTTTCACCTCTATGATAATCATTCTCATGAAATGATTTCATGAAACGACTTCATGAAACCTAATTTATACTGAGCAGTCATTTGTATAAATGACTGTTAAAACCTAATGAGTACCTCTTTGTCTTTTATCTCTTAATTCTGTCCTTAAAGGACCCTATAATGTTATGAGGGCCTGCTATTAGTTCCTGCCGATGTGTCTTTGGGAGGTAGATCGCATTAAAGTAGGAGGAGGACAGGCAATGTTACTTATAGGTGCTGAAGCTAGTGTGCTCAGTGTGTCAAACAACCAAATAGCTATGATTTTAAAAATGCTTATGTCTACTGTCTTTCATATTAGTGTTTTGTAATCATTTTATAAATGAAAACACCAAATTTCAGTGGGATTAGAAAACTTGCTCCTAATCCCTGTGTTAGACAAAATGCTGTTTTTTGTTTGTTTGTTTTTAAGATTTTATTTATTCTTTTTAGAGAAAAGAAGGGAGAGAGGCAGAGAGGGAGAGAGACATCAGTGTATGGTTGCCTTTCACCTGCCTCCAGCCACGGATCTGGCTGGAGACCTGACTTGCAACCTGATTATGTTGCCCTGGCTGGGGAATCGAACCAGCGACCTTTGGGTTCACAGGCCAGTGCCTTATCCACTGTGCCACCAGCCAGGGCTAAAATATTGACCTCTGAAAGATGCCCATGTTCTAATCCCTGAAACCTGTGACTATGTTTATGACATGGCAAAGGAGAATTCAGGTCACAGATGGGATTAAGGTTGCTAATAAATGGACCTTACAAGAGAGAGATAATCTTGAGTTACCTGGGTGGACCCAAGTAGTCTTTGGCTCTTTGAAGAGGAAGGCAAAAGAGGAGACCAGAGTAACGGAGACATTTGAAGATGGTCCGTAGCTGGATCTAGCCCTAGAGCGCCCAGAAGATACCAGCCCTTCTCACATCTTGCTTGTAGCTCATTGAGGCCCAGTTTGGACGTCTGCTCTCCAGAATTTAACGTTAGTAAAACTATTGTTTTCAGCTCCTAACATGTGGTAGGAAACTAAGAAAGCCACATACAATTAAATAGCGGGACCTGGATTCAAAGATAAATCCCTAAAAGGCACAGTTACAAGGGGTTCCAGTTTAGCCAAGGAGTCAGTACAGGAGTCCAAGAACAAGGTGGAAAGTATCTGAAGGGGGTAGAACTTAAAGATCACAGTGAGAATCTTGGGGTGTTATTAGAAGATATTTGATACAGAAGCCTCAGCTAATGGAATCCTGCTTTTGACCTCTCTTCGCAGGGAGTGAACAAAAGCAAAGCAAACAGACCCACACAGTTATGAGCAAGAATGTAAGCACCATGAGGGCAGGACCCCTGCCCTGTTCACTGTTTGTACCCTAAGAACCAGCAAGGGGGCCTGGAACATAATACATGCACAATAGATATGCACTATTAACGAGTAAGTGAGTGATGCTTTGGCTTCAAACCCTCATAGCCAATGAATTAATCTGGATTATCTGGATAATCCCTTGTTTTCCCAGTGCTCAGAAAGCCCTAAGCAGCTTTGTATTAGGCCAGAAGGCCTGCTCTATTTTCATTCAAAAGACCAAGCCTGAATTTTATATCATAATAATATTGATTGCTAATGCTTAAATTGCATTTGATGCGTACTGGCACAGTTTAACATGATTTACATTTATTAAGTCATTATTATGTATTCATCTTTTGATTCACAGCAATCATATAATTTAAGTACTACATTATCCTTGTTCTACAGATGAGGGAAATTTAGGCAGAGAACATTTAGGAGAGTTGCCCATGGTTACACAGCTTGTTAATGGTGGAGCTGGCTCGGAGTGCCGGCAGTCTGGCTCCAGTTCCATGCTCTTCACTACTTTGCAATGAAATAGGAGAGAGCTGGCTGGCCACCTGGCTTAGGTAGGCGAGGGCTGAGCTCCCACTTAACCTCCTGGCCACTTCGCCTGGCTGTGGAGAGGACAGAGAGCACAAGCACGGGAGTGGGGATGACACTCTCTAGAATTGTGTGAGGACTATCCTACCATTTGATCACTGGTAGTGAGGAGCAAAATGACAGTACTAGAGTAGCGGGAGGGTGCAGGTCACATCCAGCCTGTCTGGTGTGTGAGTGTGAACATGCACATGTGTGCGGTGAGTATAAACAAGGGGGCCCAGGAAAAGGTGAGAAAACCCGCTGTGTGGAGATGGGCTGGAGAGCTTCCTATGACTGAGGCAGGATCTATCTGCCTTCTCAAACACTCCTGGCCTCAGGCAAGCGGGAGAAACCCACTTGACTAAAAACTTAAGATACTGACCTTTCAACACCCAGTGAAAGCACTGAAAACATCCTCAAACTTGGCACTTGCTGGGGAGTCGGATGAAAGAGGTGAGGAAGGAGAGGGAACCACAAACAGCCTTCTCAGAGCGGGCAAACCACAGGAACAAGGCTGGCCTTCATCGGTAGCCCCGGGGAAAGGTCCAGATGGAAGCTTCTTCTCTTGTCTCCCCGCCTTCTGCCCCATCCTGCACGACAGCTGATTCCTGCCAATGCACATGGACAGTGCCACTCAGCTCCCAAGTTCTTGTTTCACTCTCATCTTCCCAAAGGGCTTTCCCTCTGTCCCTTGGTCATCTTTCTAGTGGCCTTGACAGCCTCAGAAGTATGGACTGGAGAATAAAGAAGTCTCTGCAGGCCCTGGAAATGGTCTTCTTTAGGCATGAATTTCCTCTGTCCCCGGAGTGGGTAGTGGGAGCTTGATCTAGATGAGGGACACAGGCTCCAGGTGGGTACTTCCCCTGAAGTCAATGGAATGAAGCATTAAATGTTAACTTTGTAGATTCATCAAGAAGGAGAGAAACATTTGGGGAAAATCTAGGCTAGGTCAGTACAGTCCTAGACAGCTGTCATCCTGCTTCCATATGGTTGACTCTAGTTCTTCTGAACCCTGTAAGTTGTTAAAAAGATTTGTTTGTTTGCCAAGCAAGTGACATGTCACTAAAGCTGCCACATGCAACTTATATCTGTAGTTATATGTTTTAGTCTCTTTAGAAAAGTATTAGGAACAAGTGACTCTATCTCTCTAAAGGAATCTCCACTTGAGCTCTGGGTGAAATGGGTTTCCTAGGAAACAGATCCCATGGGTAATTGTAGGGCTCAGTCACTTATATCCTGAAAATGAGTCAATGAAGCTTTCGCCATCTCCTCCACCCATTCCATTTTCAGTTGAGCTATGCTGAGAATTTGAAAGGAACATGCTCTAGTTTATCAAAACTTAGCCTACCTTTGCTTATTAGGAATCTGCCCATCATTGTGGGGCTAGGAGAGTTCTTCTTCCCCAGGCTCTTTTGGTCATACGAGGTAGTAATTTTCAAACATATTGATTTACTTCTGGGATAAGTTAAGTGTATTGATCATGATTTCCCAGATGTTTTACACTTTAACAATTGTATGATTGTATAATATAGATGTATTAAAAAGAGAACACTGAAATGAATTTTGTTATAAGGATATTTGGAGGATTTTGGACATCTCTTAACAAGCGGAAAGCCAGAATGTCTTTTCAGTGCTACTTTTTCTTTTTTTTTTTTCAATGCCTAGTTGCCTTTCACCTGCCTCCAGCTATGGACGTGGCTGGAGACCTGGCTTGCAACCTGGTTATGTGCCTTGACTCATAATCGAACCAGCGACCTTTGGGTTTGCAGGCCCATGCTCAGTCCACTGAGCCACACCAGCTAGGGCTACTTTTTCTTTTTAAATTGTTAAAATGAATGAACCATAAATGTGAATATTAATAAATTGTTGTAAAATAAACACCTATATATCTGCCATACAAGTCAACAGTACAATCAGAACCTTAGAAGCCCCTGTTTTTCACTAGTTACAACCATTACTCAAACATGTAGCCTCATTTCATTTTTGATTTTTTGATTTGGGTTAGCTTCAATGTAGAATTTACATGAAATAAAATTGGTCCATTTTAGGCATATTGTTCAATGAAGTTTTATAAGTGTATGCAGTTGTATATAACCACGCCACAATCATGATGGCAAAGCTACCTGCTATTGCAAAATATTCCCTTTAATTCCTGAAGCAAATTTTCACTAGATACAGAATTCTGGGTTGACAGGTAGAGGCCTGAGTTCCATTTAATGCATACTAACTTTACATAGGAAATTGAGATCTCAAAAGACACTACAGAATGATACCAAAGCCGGACTAAAATCATTACAGTGAAGTTAGGTTGAGCTAGCTTAAAATGATTATACCTACTTTATATAATGCTTTCTTTTAAAAAATTTTTCAGGAATTTCTTTTTTTTTGTGTGTGTGTGTTTACCAAGCAATTCTAACTTTTCAGTCTATTCTTCCTCTGATAATAGCAGCATCAACAAAATTTAGAAATCACTTATTTCTGTCCATTTTTTTCCCCTAAATGGAATGCCTTCTTTCCTTTCCTTTTTCAGAACCACACTAATAATTATTAGATATCATGGCCTTAATGACAATCTCAGACTACTTATAAGTAGGAAATATTTCATTGTTTTCTGGTGTAGTTGCTCATAAACTAGAAAATTATCTGAATAAAAGTAATTTATAGGACTCAGAACTACAATGATACTGTATTTGCACACACATATATGATGTCTACTTATGTGATTAAAACAACTCCAAATTTGAGAAAAGCCTAAAATTTGTTTCAACAAGATAGGAATAAATTGCTCAAATAATTTCACTCTGGTATCACGACTTTATATTTTAATAATATGTAACATTCAGGAAAATTGCTAAGCAGCACGAAAATAGCATAGTCCATTTATGCTGTCCTGTGCTGTGGTGCCATGGTTGTTCTGAAAGGAGAGCATGGACAGTTCCTGCCAGATCAGGCCCTTAATCACATAGGCCCTAAGAAGTCAACTTTAACCCCAAAGCATCTGAAATGTGAATCACCTGGTTCATGCAGAGATTGGTGTATGTACTGTCCAATTGACTTACAGCAGCACTTACCAGGTACATGCCAGTTAGGAGGCAGACTGAAGACTTTTCTGGAATAAATATAAATGCTCCAGAGTCTGGCTAAAATGGCACATGATTAATTTCGGTGCCATTCCCACACAAAAAAATCAAACCCTTAGGAAGGAACATTAATAGCGTAGTGTAAAATTATTCAGCTGTGTAAAGCTCTGGTTGGGTAATCAGCTCAGACTCTCTGTAATGGTGGGTTAGAATGAAAAAGTCAGAGGCTATTTCCCAGGATATTTTCTTTACAGTAAAATGAAATAGAATAGAAAAGATATATTATGGTTTATAATAATGTACACTATCCTAGTGGGAAACAGAAAAATGTAGGGCTTCCCAAACCTCTTTCACATCTTGACACACATAGAAATTTGAAATTATTTTGATGGTATACCTGGTTTCTCTTGACCAGAGGTGATTGCCCTGGGTCCCTGCTGGCTTCCCTGCAGTCTGCAGGATTGATACCTCAGGCATTGCCACAACTCCTTTCTAGTCCATCGGAATGCCCTGGCTCTGGTATGGTTTATTAGAAAGATCTCATCAGAGTTAACATTACATAATACTTTCTTTGTGCCAGGCATTGTTTTGAAGCTTTATATATCTTTTTTTATAAAGATTTTATTTATTATTTTTAGACAGAGGGGAAGGGAGAGAGACAATGTATGGCTGCCTTTCACCTGCCTCCAGCCACAGACCTGGCTGGAGACCTGGCTTGCAACCTGGTTATGTGCCCTGGCTGGGGAATTGAACCAGTGAACACACGCTGGCACCTATCCACTGTGTCACCAGCCAGGGCTGGAGCTTTATCTTAACTCATTTAATTTCACAAACCATGATACATATATTATTATCGTTCCTATTTGGGTGAGACATAATGAGACTAAAGAACTGGCCCTAATGGCTGGTAAGTGGAAAAACTGGGATTTGAGCTCAAATAATCTGGCTCCAGAGTTTGTATTCTTAACCACCAATCTAGATACAGATCTAGAAGAGATTAGAAAAGACCTCATTGAATCTATAATTGGGACCTAACCAATCATGCAAGGCCCAATACTTGCAGAGCCCAATAGTATTTGGATATTTCCGTGCTGTAGTAAACTACACATCAGTTTTCCAGCATTGTCTAGTGTGGGTGTCAGGACTAGAAGGAAAAGGTTACTTTAGGAAAAAGTATTACCAAGAAGAGAAAGAGCTTCAAAATTAGAAAAAGTTTACTGTAAAATTTGTTGTTACTAAAGTACATTTGGAATTTGAAGACAGTTAAGTTTATGGCAGTTGGCTAGTTTCTGCCAGATACAATGCTTGTGTTTGTGGTGGCTTCTCATAGGGATCTGCTCAGAGCAGCACTGCCTCTTTAGTTCCCCTCCTGGCTTTTATCACTAAGCAGTGAGACTTAAAATAACAATAGACTTCCAGTTTCTGATCTGGAAAGGAAAAGCTTTGAAGTTGACACTTGGTCCTAACAATGAATAAGTTGGGTAAACTGAAAAATCAACAACTCTGCTTAGGTCTGCCTGAGAACTGAGCTCATGGTGTAATTCCCAAATTGCAGAGGCCAGCAGGTAAATACAGCTCAGGAACCTGAAATGTAATTGACAAATTGCCAGGAACCCAGAGTGACTCTAAGGGCTCTCAGTAATAGGGGGCACACTTTTGTGAGTTTTACCTCCAGGAGCTCTACCAGATTCTTACAGTGTCACAGAACTGACACGACCTACTTCAAGTCTTACTATAGAACTACAGAAATCAAGACAGTATGATATTGGTAAAAATAAAAGAAAAAGAGATCAGTGGAACAGAATTGAGAAACCAGAAATAGGCTTGCATAATATAATCAACTGCTCTCTGATAAAGAAGCAAAGACAGTATAATGGAGCAAAATAGTCATTTCAACAAATGGTGCTGGAACAACTGGACATCTACATGAAAAAAAAAAAATAAGCACAGCCTTTGTATCCTTTACTAAAATTAACTCAAAATGAATCATAGATTTATATGTCAAATGCAAAGGTACAAATCTCCTGGGAGGAAGCACAGGAGAAAATGTAGTTAATCGAGTGTGGCAGTGACTTTTTGGGTACAACACTGAAGAAAGGTACAATTCATGAAAAATAAACTTACAAGTTGAACTTCATTAAAATTAAAAATGTCTGCACTGTGAAATACAAGGTTAAGAGAATAAAAAAGTAATCCATGAACTGGAACAAAATATTTGCAAAAGACAAGTCTGATAATGGACTATCCAAAATACACAAAGCACTCTTAAAACTCAAAATTAACAGAACAATTAAAAAATGGGCAAAGAGACATCACTAAAGAAGATATATGGACAACAATGAGTACCTGAAAAGATGTCCTATATCATATGCTATTAAAAATGCAAATTAAGCCCTGACCAGTGGGGTCAGTTCATTGGAGCAGTACCCTGTAACTGAAAGGTTGTGAATTTGATTCCCAGTATATACCTAAGTTGTGGGCAGGATTCCTGGTCCAGGTGCAGATGGGAGGCAATCAGTTGACATTTCTCTCTTGCATTGATGCTTCTCTCTAAAAGTAGTGAAAAGATGTCCCAGGGCGAGGATAAAAAAAATAAAAATGCAAATTAAAAATTAGGTACTTAATTATTTATTATTTTTAGAGAGAGAGGAAGGGAGAGAGAGAGGTAGAGAGGGAGAGAAACATCTATGAGTGGTTGCCTTTCACCTGCCTCCAGCTACAGAGCTGGCTGGAGACCTGACTTGCAACCTGGTTATGTGCCCTGGCTGGGAATCAAACCAGCAACCTTTGGGTTTGCAGATTGGTGCCTTATCTATTGTGCCACCAGCCAGGGCTTATTAGGTACTTTTAAGTACCTATTAGAATGGTCAAAATCCAAAACAATGCCAATGCCAAATGCATGTGAAGGCATGAAACAACAGAAACACTAATTGCTGGCTGTTGGGAATGTTAATAGTTGTTTCAGAAGACAGTTTGGCAGTTTCTTATTGAACTAAACATACTTGTACTATTTTGCTCCTTGACATTTACTCAGATAAACTGAAAACTTACAGTCACACAAAAATCCGTACATGGATACTTATGGAAGCTTTATTAACAATTGCTAAAACTTCTAAGCAACCAAAATGTTCTTCAGTATGTGAATGGATAAACAAATTGAAGTACATCTAGAAAATGGAATATTATTCATCACCATGAATAGAAATAGAAATGAGCCATCAAACTATGAAAAGATATGGAAGAGACTTAAATGAATATTACTAAGTGAAAGAAACTAACCTGAAAAGACTACATAGTGTATAATTCCATTTATATGACATTTTGGCAAAGACAAAACTATGGAAACATTAAAAAATTAGTGGTTGACAGGAGTTGGGGAGAGGAAGAATGAATAGGTTGAACACAGATGTTTAGGACGGTGAAGCTATTCTGGATGATGCTATTACGATGGATACATCATCTTTACAATGGTAAAAACCCATAGGATGCGCACCATGAAGAGTGAACTCTAATGTAAACTATGGGCTTTGAGTGATAATGATGCATCAATATCCATCATTTTAAACAAATGTATCACTGTGGTGCAGTATGTGTAAAAGCAGGGAGGTTGTGTGAGTTGGGTAGTGAGGGAACTCTCTGTACTTTATCCTTGGTTTTGCTGGGAACCAAAAACTGCTCTAAAAAAGTAAAGGTTATTTAAAAATAAAACTTTATCTAATTGTTATATTGCTTTTTCAGGAAAGTAGAACTCCCCATTAAAATAGCGAATGTGCGTTAAGTACTTACCATCCATGTTTGCATGTTTTCATCAATAGCTCCAACAGTTATTCTCTTTGAAGCAAGATTAAAGCAATAGAGCAGCCAGCTGTAAATTAAAATCTCTTTAAATTTAGAGTAGGGATGGCAAGTTTTATCTTTAGTATTAATTCTGCCACCCTCAGAGTGACAGAAGGAGGACTTCTAGAACTATGTCCAGACTCATCAGAAAAGAGAAGGACCTAGGTATATCTGTTATGGAAAGGAAGAATGGTGGTATTAATGCTCTTGCACTCTCTCCTTTGTGCTCATATCATGTACGAAAAAGATTTAGTATGTAGTAAAACAATGTACTAATTTACCCCTGCGTTTTTAGTATGTCTCCTCAAGTCCAGATTCGTGAGTAGATTTTGTCCCTTTTCTCCTTCCTCAGAACCATTTATAAGTGTGTGTGCATTTCACGTGTATACTTACTACTCTCCTTTCATGGCCTGGCCAGTTTCTGCCTGAAAGCTGCCCAGAGCAGGAGGAAACCGAAAACGCTGCTGAGGCTTTGAGACAGTTGAGTGTGCGGCTATCAGACCACTTTCTTAGGGGAAGCAGAAGCATTTTATTTGACTTCTGGGAGGCCTAATTGTGGTTTCATCGTATTTCTTTTCTATACTTGCACCATCTTCAGTAACTCAGGAATGCTTTATGGAAAGAAACAATCAATATAAGTGTATTCAACAAAACCCATTTTCAGCCATATTCTCAGCTATTGGCTTTCCATTAAATGCTCATTTGAAAAAGAAAAGAGGGAATTATTGTTTAGAGCAAGATTTTGATTGTAGGTACTTTCCCCACACCGCCTGCACCTCGCAGTCCCCCCAGGCTGAAAGCAGGAGAATTCCAAGTTACTGCGGACTCACAGCAGCTCTTTGCTATGGAAGCAGCCCGTACTTGAGCATCAGCTGTAAGTTGGCAGGGCAGCGAGCTAGCTATGAAACTCTTACCTGCATATATATGGTCTCCAAGGGTGTTTGCTCAGTCTTACTGGGGCTATATATTTTCTCTTTATGCGGCCATCACCTTTCGCTCAATATCTTTGAAAAAGTGATCCTGAAATCACTCTTAGCCTAATTAATGGCTTGACGGCTGCTATGTGCACAATTGCTCTCAGGGGTGCTTTCTTGAGAAAGCAACAATTTTCATTGTTCTGCAGGATGAAAAAAAAAAACACTTCAAGGTATAAAACATAATGTTTGGTCATATCATTTAGACTCAAAATGCACATATGTATCCTACATATTTCACATTTCTGTATGTTTATATATGCTTGTGTATGAGTGCAATATTGATATGTATGAGGGGCCCCCCAAAAAAAACCCTGAAATTATTTTCTAGAGGGTAGGCCCTTGCAGTACAAGCTTCCCCACTAGGCGGCTAGGTGAGTGTTCTAGAAACCCATGTGCATCAGTGTACCAGCTGGTGGTGGTGTGAGAGGCTGCGTTCAGCTTCAGTGAACTATTTTTTTTTTTTTTTAAATTTTATTGTTGTTGTATTACATCCATCCCTTTTTTTTGCTCCCCTCTGTTCCCCTCCCCACCCACCCATTCCCCCTGAACTATTTTTTTTTGGAGACTCTGTCAGTGCATTTGCCCATTTCATGGTAGATAATTTATGAGCACATCTGCCCACCCTTGACTGAATGTTCAGCAGTTTTTTACCCAAAGCAGTATTATCCCCATGCCCTACCTGCTTTATTCACCCTATCTCACCCCAAGCATTTATTTTTTTGTTTCTCTGGGTGAAAAAATGCCCTCAAAAGGAAATGTTTTGTTGATGTGGAAGTGATGAAACAAAAGAATGGCAGACACACGAAAAAGTGTCAAAACTGATGAGTTTAAAAACTGTTTTGAGCAGTGGAGAAACATCTTGATAGATGTAATGCCTCAAAGGGAGAGGACTTTGAAAGTGACTGAAGTTTAAACTTTTAATTTAAAAATTCCAGTTTTTTAGCCCTGCCTTGTAAATGTGTATATTTCCTATTTTATATGTTTGTATATTGTATTTTAAGTTCATCAGCTGGCATTCTTTTACCTCAAATAGGTGTATAGAATGTCATGTGTAGTTCAGAGGTGATCTGTTCCAGTTCATTCCTTTCAATTTAGTCTGGGACCTAGGGCAATGGTGAGTTCCGATGAATTCAGTTTGGGTTAACCAATACCAATATTAGTTTATGCCATTCCTTTTTTTTTTTTTTTTAACCCAAAGTCCATATCACTGTGTCTGTCTTCTCTCTTTTACATCTTTGACATGTCTGAGGCATTCTCTGTACCACCTCCCACCCCACTTACTCTTTGTCTGGCTAATTGCTACATGTTAATTCAGATTTCAGCTTTGATACCACTTCTCAGTAGTCTTTGCAGATGGCCCACTTCAGACTGGGATGAGTGCTCCTTCTTAGGGTTTCATGGCACCTGCTCTGCTCAATCCTGGCACCTACCAGACTGCATTGTAGCTCTCAGTTCTATACTGCCTCTCATTAGGCCATTAGCTCCTTCAGAACAAGAACTGGGATGTGTTTATTGATTTAGCCCATCAATCCAGCATTGTTCAGCATCAATTCACTGCTCTGTATATATTTGTTAAATAAATGAAAGAAGAATCTGGTTTTTGTTTGGCCCAACCTGGTTTTTTTCACCCTATCATCAAGTTGGCAATGCAGATGGTGCAGCTTTTATTTTAGGAATGCAAGGCAACTGATTTATACTTTTCATTGGAGCCAAGTAGGTTTTGAGATGATTGGAAATGTTATCTGTTATTTTTGCCTGTTGACATTTGTGTGTCACTTTCATGAAAACCTGAAAGAAACTGTACTAATATTTGGAATGCCCACTCCTGTCTGTTCTCGAAACCATATGCCTTCGTATCAGTTTCTCTCTCTCCCATCTGTTCAGACAAGGCGGTTTCTGATGAAGTTCCTGATAAAGGGAGAACAAAATAGTTTCTGAGAGCAGAGTTTGCACTGAACCAAAATCAGACAGACCAGAACGCCCTCTTTAGGGGCCAATCCCTGACAATATTGATGATGGAACTGTAGCAGCAGAGAGAATCACCTCCTGCCTCCAGTCTCCTACATTCTAGCTTCCTTCTCAAAGATTAGATTCTTGTTTACTTGAAAAAAAAAAAAAAAGTGCCTGATTCACTTAACAGCAACTAATTATTGATTAGAAGAAAAAGTGTTCGGTGAAACTGTTAATGTAATTAAACAAGGAGGCCATTAGACTGGTATCTTGGCAGCCTATAAAAACAAAGCAGAGCCTGACCCAGAGTCAATGCACACATGCATGTGTGTGAGAAAATGAAATTTTCCCACAACTAGTCTCAGAGCCAACTAGGCTATTTCAGGGCAACAACTTGAGTCATGACAAATAATTTCCTTGCTTTACTTCTGCACGTTCTATATAAAACCTTCTTTAAAAAAAGAAAAAAAGGATTTTACTCATTATTTTTAGAGAGAGGGGAAGGGAGGAAGGAAAAAAGGGAGAGAAATATCAGAGTATGGTTGCCTTTCACCTGCCCCCACCTACAGACCTAGCTGGAGACCTGGCTTGCAATCAGGGTATCTGCCCAGACTGGGAATCGAACCAGCAACCCTTGGGTTCACAGGCAGGTGCTCAATCCACTGACCCACACCATCCAGGACCTTAAAACCCTCTTCTTTAGTTCATGATGGTTTAGTTCTAACCGCCTTCAGTCTGACATTATCTGATTCAATTCAAAATCTATTCTAGAAACTTGAAAACTTTAATGTGTTGCAGTAACAAAATTTACCAGGTTTTCTTTAAAATTACCAAATGGAAAAATGAAAGGAGTTATGAAAATTAAAAAGCTACTTGGACAAAAAATACTTAGAGTAAAACATGATGTGATTTGTCGTTCACCCTCACTGAGTTTAGCTTATTAGACTAGCTAGGGATTGTTTTAATAGTGCCTCCCTGCAATGAAACATTGGGGGTGTTAGGGTTTGATTGGGGGGGTTTTGGAGGGGGGAGTTTTCATGAAGCAGGTTAATAGTCAAAGGTTTCTAAGCTCTGAGTGGGTAGGGGGTGGGGGCTGTCATTAAAAGGACAGGTGTGGGCACCAGGATGGAAAATTGAGGAGGAAGAGGGTTTCTTATTGATGACATTGTGCCTTGGGTATGGATAGGCCAAATTGTGCTTACAATGATATGTTATGACCCATAGAATGAAGCTCTAGTCTTTTGGCAACAAGTATGAAGACCTCTGTAAGCATAGCATTATTTTAAAACATCTCTGGACATTGTTATTAAAATGAAAAAGATATAGGAAACACTGACCTTCTGCTTTACACCCAATATAGGCTTGAAGCAGAGATAATGCTTTGCATTCTCTCTTTCTGATTAAATTTCAGTTTTGTGAATATAGTTTCTAGTTCTTTGACTGAAGCTGCCTTTTATGAAGTATCAAGGCTGGAATTAAAGGTAGCCATATTTCACAGCCTCACTCTATAGCTACAAAGTGTGAGCTCACAGAGCAGATATGCAGACATCTGAAAAGTGCACCAATTCTAGCTTGTCAACATCCCAACCTCTGCCGAGGCTCCTGCCAAGAAAATGCATCTAGGCAGGGAGGGTGGACCCACATGCCAGTGAAATGCTGTCACTGTTCCAGTTTAATCAGACATCTTGCCGCTAATTTACATTCAGAGGTTTTTTTTTTTTTTTAGCTCATTAAATAAATTGGAATAAAAACCTAGCATGTCAATTCTTCTATTCTGTATTTTTGCTAACCAGTTGAAGTGAAATGTAGCTTTGCAAACAAAAATGCAGCTTTTATTATTCACGAGTGGGTATGTATATGTTTTTAATGGGCTAGTTTATCATGTCTATTATTCTGACAGGGCTGAAGATATATTGTGTATGTGTGTTGGGTGTGCAGTTAGCTTGGGTGTTCAAGTGACTGTCTCGGAACATGAGGTGGAGGAAGAGGCCAGGAAAATAGGCTTACCAGAAGACCACTTGGAGAACTTTATATGTGGCTATGTGGGCCCCATCGGCCTTAAGTCAGAGTTGGCTACAGAAGGAACACTCACTATCTGAAACAAGGGTTTGCTGGGCCAGATAAGGCCCCACGTATGGAGAGCCAGTACAGATCCTGTCCAAGAAGGCCTCCCATTGGGGTGAGCAGACAGACCAGCAGAACAGATTTGGTAAAGTCTTCAGAAAGAGGATGAGACTAGTTGGAATGCAGATGCAACTTCTCTCGCAGAGAGCATGCTGAGTAAAAGGGTTCCAGGGAGCAAGGTGGGAGGCGTGCCTCAGAGGAACCCCTAGAAGGCCCTATTCCTGGAGCACCATTAGATTTAGCAAATAAAGAGAGACACACAAAGAAAACCCAATTTCACAGTGCCCGCTTAAATTTGATTTCAAATAAACAATAAATGTGTTTCTGAAGTCCAAATTCAACTGGGCATCCCTGTGTTTCATCTGATAACTTTGCCTATGAGAAGTCAGAATTCAACATCTGTCCAGCTGAGAGGCATTTCACTCACTGGCTCAAGACACAATTTTCCAAGTAAAAAAGTTACTGCCATTTTTCTGTCTCTTATGACCTGAAGGGGCCAGAAGCTGAGTTAGAAAGAAAAGCAAGATAAAAACACAAGGAAAAAAAGAAAAATCAGCCACCCCTAACCCAGTGCAGCACATCTGAGCTGTGAAAGGGAAGCAACTAGGAAGAGATTTGATTACTTCTCTCTGATAAAATATCCTCAAGTGTGTAAATAATTGATTTATCTAAGGAAGAAAAAATCTTGGAACAGCTTGCATTTTTGTGTGGGTGTAAGGGTAACCAAGACCCAGTAAAACACGTTTAAAGGGGCCATGGGAGTGGAAATAAAAGCTGTTTTGTTATAGTTAATAACACGGTATTGTACATTTGAAAGTTGCTAAGAGGATATATTTTGACTGTGAGATGATAGAAGTTAACTTAACTTTGACTGTGAGATGATAGAAGTTAACTAAACTTATGTGCCAATCACTTCAACATATATATTAACTCATGTTGTATACATTTATACATAGTTATTGGTCAATTTTCTCAAATAAACTGGGGGTAAAATTTGCTTTGTTATTTTTTTCTCCATGAGTCCTTTATGCTTTTTAAGAATGAAATTATGTTTTTTAATAATATTGGATTGATTATGCTATTACAGTTGTCCTGATTCCCCCCCACCCCCACCCCATGTCCTCCACTGAACACCCCCACTCCCTCAGACAATCCTCCCACCATTGTTCTTGCCCATGGGTCATGTATATAAATTTTTTGGCTATTCTTATTTCCTATACTGTACTTTACATCTCCATGGCTATTCTGTAAGTACCTATTTGTACTTCTTAATCCCTTCATCTCTTGACCCATTTTCCCTCTCCCATCTGGCAGCCATTAAAACATTCTCTGTATCCATGATTCTGTCTCTGTTCTTTTTTGTTTAGTTTCTTTTTTAGATTCAATTGTTAATAGATATGTATTACCATTTTATTGTTTATAGTTTTGATCTTCTTTTTCTTAAATAACTCCCTTTAACATTTCATATAATAATGGTTTAATGATGATGAACTTCTTTATTTTTTCTTGTCTGGGAAGCTCTTTATCTACCCTTTCATTCCAAATGATAGCTTTGCTGGGTAGAGCAATCTTGGCTGTAGGTCCCTGCTCTTCATGACTTTGAATACTTCTTATCAAACCCTTCCAGCCTACAAATTTTCTTTTGAGAAAGCAGTTGACAGTCTTATGGGAACTCTCTTGTAGGTAACTAACTTTTTTTCTCTTGCTGCTCTTAAGATTCTCTCTTTATCTTTAACCATTGGCATTTTAATTATGATATGTCTTGGAGCTGGTCTCTTTGCATCCATCATGTGTGGACTCTCTATGGTCCTTCAACTTGCATGTGTATTTCCTTCACCATATTGGGGAAGTTTTCTTTCACTATATTTCAAATAGATTTCCAACTTCTTGCTCTTCTCCTTCTGGCACCCCTATGATGTGAATGTTGGAAGTCTTGAAGTTGTCCCAGAGGCTGCTTATATTATCCTCATTTTTTTTTTTTTTTAGATTTGTTTTTCTTCTTGTTGTTCTCATTGGTTATTTTATGCTTCGTTATGACTTAAATCATTGGTTTGATTCTTGGTTTCATCCACTCTATTATTGTTTTCTTGTAATTTGTTCTTTATTTCAATTAGTGTATCCTTAGTTTCTGACTGGATCTTTTTTATTCTATTGAGGTCCTCACTAAGTTACTTGAGCATCCTTATAACCAGTGTTTTAAACTCTTCATCTGATAGATTGCTTATCTGCATTTTGTTTAGTTCTTTTTTTTTTTTTTTTTTTTTTTTTTTTTTTTTTTTTTTTTTTTTTTTTTTTTTTTTTTTTTTTTTAGTTTTGATATGTTTTTTCATTTGGGCCAGGCTTCTTTGTCTCCTCAATTTGGCAGCCTCCCTGTGTTTGTTTCTATGTATTAGGTAGAGCTGCTTTGACTCCATATCTTGGTGTGGCCTAATGTAGGTGGCTTGCATGGTCCAGTAGCACATCCTCCCTTATCGCCCAAGCTGGGTACTCGAGGTGCACCCTTTGTGTGGGTTGAATACACCCTCCTCTTGTAGTTGAGCCTTGGTTGCTTTTGACAAATCAATGGGAGGGGTTTACCCAGGCCAGTCAGCTGCAAGAACTGCTATGACCACTTACCATTGGTCATGCAGGCTGGGCTGGCTGTCACAGGGGATCAGCTGGAGAGAATATCATTTGCCTCAGGGAGTGGGATCTGGGGGATCCCTACTGAGAAAGGATCAGGACCCATCAGCCAAAGAACGAGCTTTGGGACATGGGTCACAAAGAGGTCACTGAGATTAGATTATAGTTGACTATTTTCCTGCCCTGGCCCTGGAGGCATGTACCCAATTTTAAAACATGGTCCCATCAGCTTTGATATACCTCCTATCAAAAAGTGGGTGCTATGTTCCTTCTCTGAGTCTGTAATGGCTTGACATGAATGTAGTAGAATGATATTCTTGACTCCAGGCTAAAGCCTTCAGAAGCTGTCAGCTTCCACTTCCTCTCTCACAGATCCTTGCTCCTGGAACCCAGCCCCCGTGCTGTGAGACAGGCAAGCAGCCACCTGGGGAGGTCCTGTGTAGGTGTCCAAGCTGCAGGCTGGCTGTGGTCCCAGCCAGCAACTGGTGTCAACCTCCAGCTATCTGACTGAAGCAGCCTCCAGATGATTCCAGCCCTCTACCTTCAAATCATCCCTAGCCTTTGAGTTGCCCTGGCTGGTGCCACAGGGAGGAGAGATGGCATATTTGTAAAGAAAATAAATAACTGGTGTGTTAATCCTCTAACTTACGGAAGATTCGTTTACTCAGCGATAAATAGAATATGAGGTCAGAAAGAGCAGCTAATGATATTGAAGAGGGAGAGAAAAACTTGCCCCCTTCCTCCCTGCAAGTATCTAGTCCTGACCCATAGAAGGGAGACTGAAGATATAATATGGGATTTTGGCTTAGACCTGTTGAATTTTGTAAAACCTGAAAAGGAGGCTGGCCCAAATTCTGAAAGTGACAGAAAAGGCTAAGGAATTGTTTTGAGAGACTTTCTTCAGTATCTGGGAATTTGTTCTTTTGGGCCTGTTTTTGTTCAAGTATGACACTAAGACTTCGTATTTTTTTTTTAGGTTTTTAAAAAAACAACTGGTCAAACAGAATAATGTCTTGTATTTTGTGGTAAAATGCTGTTATAGAATAAATATAAGAAATGGTATTCTAATTATGTTCTATTTTAAAGCAGTTAAAAAGCTATTTTCTTGACCAAGGTCATATTAAAGGTGAATGTACAAACTTTGTTGAAACTAAGATTTAGCATGAGCAGGGAGACTTTCTACTTACTACTTCATGCTAAATGTTTATAATAAATAGCTATAATAAAATGAGTATAAATGATATTATAATTTATTTCTCTATAATAGTATATTTATGAGAAACAGACAATAGTAATGATAGTAATTAATGTAAGATTAATTGTGTCTTAATACTGCATTGTATTTGAAGAGTGCTTTATAGTCTTACAAAATTTCTTTCACTATATTCTTACAATGATCCCTCTCAACAAGCTCATTGGACAACAATGAGAGGAATCATTATACTTATTTGAAAGATACAGAAATTGAGGATCAGAACAAGTTAAGTGATTTATGTAGCATCATAAAGCTGGGAAATAGTGGAATTTGAACTACAACCCCTGTGCTTTGTTCAAGCTAATGTTCTCTCTCTCTCTCATGTCATATGATTAAGGAATATCTGTAAACAGAAGATTATGTGAAAATTGAAGTTATCAAGAGTATTTAAGACAAGAATAAACCATTAAGTTTTGACTGGCTATTTCTGGTTCTAAAATCTAAATGATCTCTATTGTACTGTTCTTTGGAATTTGAGAGCAGTAAGGGATTTTAAAAGTTATAAAGGGTCAGTCCCTTATTTAATAAATGAATTAATACATGACCAATTAAAGAGCACAGTAATATGATGGGTCCTGGGGTACAAAGAAGAATGAGCTTAGGTTACTGACCCTTGCAGGCTGGCAGAGCGTAGAGGAGTGAGTCTCTGCTCTTTCTGAGACCAGGTTGTCTTCCTAGAGGAAAGGACCCCTGAGTTAACTCTTCTGGTGAGTGTGGGTGAATTGGGAGACCAGTGGGAAGGCATCCCAGGTTGAGGGAACAATGGAGGGACAATATCCAGAGTGTTTGAATGACTTTCCAAAGATCATATAGGTTGTGACCCATTAAGATCCAAATCCAACCTGGCTTTCTAAGTAACATCCACCACCACCACCACCTCCATCCCTGTCCCTCTCTTCTCCAGTTTAATTTTTGAATAATTTCACTCACATCAAAACTATCTCTGCTGATGTAAGGATGTCCACTAGGAGGGTTATTCTTTAATATTATTCATAAATTTTTAGCAATTACAGTAAGACTAAAGATAACCAATACAGAGAAGTATATAAATTATGTGCATTCAGCTCTATGAGCTCAGAGAAAAAGAGAAGAACAATGGAAACACTGCTATCCATTTCACATTCGGAGAGTTTCAGTTGAGAGACAGAGCCTGTGGTTTCTTTGCTCAATTTTACATAGTAGATTCCTCATAAGGCATCTTCCTTGATGACTGATTCTGTAGTTTAAAATTTACATATTTTGGGGTACTGGAACCATTAGTTTATATGGGTATGGTAAGATTTTTCTTTGGTGTCAAAGCAATTGTTGCTCTGACATGGAGCAGTTATCTTGCTTGTAATGGCCATGTGAAATTTATGTGGAAAAAATGGTTGAGAATATATTGACAAAGAAAAAGTGAGGCGGGAATACTTGTATGAGCAAACGTAGAAGAGTTGTATTGATAAATGGAGTAGAGTTAGGATATAAATATGAACAAATATTTGCATGTGAAAAAACTGTCATTTCAAATTTGTTGGGAACGGATGGATTTTTCAACAAATGTAATGGTATGACTAGCTAAATGTGTGAAAATAATGCATTTTCTTTGGCTAAAGAAAAGTTATTGGCATAACCACATCAAAAACTTAAAACTTTCTATTGCCAAACATATTGGAATGTAAAACATTAAATTAAAATGAACTAAGAAAAAGATTTGCAGCACAGAGGAGAAGAGGAGGGTATATAGGATATCCGTTTATTTGTGTGGCTGCCTACATTTCCTTCCCTAAAAATGAAATAAACAGGCAGAGGCTATGTGAATGTTGAATGCCCCCATCCCACCCCCAACTCCCTAGCCAAGTCTGATTTGACAAGAGATGTGGATCTAGCCCAAAGCAAGATAATCCAGGAATTAGGGTGTCAGTAATGCAATATTTTTAGCCTATCAACTTAACTAAGACTTATTTTCATGGCTTCATTATTGAGACAAAATGGGAAAAATGGGTATGTTTATACTGCTTGTTAGAGTATAAATTAGTTGAAATTTGCTGTAAGTTTCCCATGTGCATTGAGAGTCAAACTGCTTTTAGTCATAAAGACTAAGCACTGATTAAGTTACTATGATATAATGATATGAAACTTGTATAGAATCTTTATGATGAAAACATGCGTATACATATACATTTCTGACTTTTTGTATGGTAATTTTCTATGACTAATAGTAATATGGGTGATTGTTCAGAGGCAGAAAAAAATACAAAAGTAAAATTACCCATAATGCTACCACTTAGAGGTTTCCACTCTGTACAAAGTCAGAAATAATTCCACCCCTTGAATCTTGGATGGTCTGATGGCTTGCTTAGACCAGGGGAATGTGGCAGAAGCAATGTTATGTGAGCTCCAGATCATGAGAGTTGGAGGCTTTGCACCTTATGCTTTCAATCTCTTGAGATACTGAGACTATGTCTGGGCTAAAAAGCCTGTTCTAATGGAGGATGAGAGACCACCTGAAGAACTGAGGGGTCCCAGCGGACAGCCAGCATTGTTGACCAGACACATCAGTGAGATCATTTGGGATAGTCCCCTAGCGAGGGTGGATCACCACCATCGTACGTGTGATTGCCAACCCACAAAACAACAAATCAGAGTTGCTTTCAGACACAGAATTTTGGACTGGTTTCTTAGGCAAAAGTAAATGACGTCTTTGAGTGCTATCTCCCATCCCCCAGCCTCTAACTCCCTGTTAATAATAAGTAAACATATTTACTATTAGTTTAGACTTCCTTCTTGACATCTGTTACCCCCATCAACAAGTCTTACACTATATAATTTTCCCCATTTATGTGTCTCTGTCCTTAACTAAAATGAAGTCCCAGGAAAGACAAAAACATTTATTGACTGTTGTGTCCCTAACACCTGGTAGAATATCTAACAAAGAGTAGATGTTTGATTAATCGTTGAAATTTACAAACAAGTACTTTTGAATCATATTGTTTGTAATCTGCTTTTATATTAAACAGAGTAATATGAACATATTTTAGGGCAAGTCACTAGTCTTTTGCAACCTTATTTTTTTTTTTAAAGATTTTATTTATTATTTTTAGAGAGAGGGGAAGGGAGAGAAGCAGAGAGGGAGAGAGACATCAGTGTGTGGTTGCTTTTCACCTGCCTTCAGCTATGGACCTGGCTGGAAATTTGGCTTGCAACCTGGTTATGTGCCCTGACTGGGAATCGAACCAGCAACCTTTGGGTTCATAGGCCAGCACCTTATCCACTGTGCCACCAGCCAGGGCTTGCAACATTATTTTTTAATAACAGAGGCCTATACCTTTGTCAGGAGGTGTCATAATTCATTAAAACTTATACCCTCGTTTTGTCATGTAGGTGGTTATCAGTTTTTTACTATTATAAAAAGTATGATTGTGGACATCCTATAAACAAATCTTTACACATACCCTTAATTATTTTCTTACAATAAATTACCAAAAGTGAAATTGCCTTGTCAGAGGTTGCAGGTATAAAATATTCACAGCCTGTTCATGGTTGTTTCAAAACAAGGAAAAATTTATGGGAGCAAGAAGGGAAAATAATAATTGCCAGAATTATGGATGCTTTTTGTGAATTTTTGTGATTATTCTAAAATAAACCCATGCTACCCCTGCAATTTTATCAAAAATTACAAAAGCATATAAGGTAGAAAGTAATTCTTACTCTTAAGCTTGTTCCTCAGAGTTGTGACCCTTTTCTCTGAGGCATGCCCTGTTTATTATAGCTTCCTGTGTACTGTCCAAGCTATTCTGTGCACACATTGTCTTCATGCATAGTCAGTTCTCTTCTCCTCTCTTTCTCTTCCTTTTACTCTCTTTCCCTTACTTCCTTCTTCACAAATAGAAGTATCTAATACAGATTGCCTACCCCCTTTTCACTTACTATACCTTGGAAGATTGTGTTGAATCAATATATAGAGTGCAGCTTCATTCTTTATCCTTAATCAACCACGCTTAATTTATTTTATCACTCCATGTGACCCTGTAGTATATTACTCATTTTGTTTCTTTCTTTCAACGGTTTTTAAAGACAGTAACACATTCTCACAGTTTAACGATTACAGGAGCACAGAAAGATGCTTAGTGAATAATCTTGTTCCTACTTCTGCTCCCCATCACCTCCGGATTTACATTGGCTTCCGGTGTAGCCTTCTAATCTATTTAGAATTCTAATGCATTTGTGTAAATGCAAGCAAATACTAATCAATTCAATTTTCTTGGATTTTTAATGCAAACAAATAGTACATTATATAAAACATCCTCCCAGCAGAAAACAGAATTCCACTATGATAACTTAACTGGTCAGGTGTAATGAGACAAGGTTTTTTTTTTTTTTTTTTTTTTTTAAAGATTTTATTTCATTATTTTTAGAAAGAGGGGAAGGGAGAGAGGTAGAGAGGGAGAGAAACATCACTGTATGGTTGTGTTTCACCTGCCTCCAGCCACAGACCTGACTGGAGACCTGGTTTGCAACCTGGTTATGTGCCCTGGCTGGGGAATCGAACCTGCAACATTTGGGTTCGCAGGCTGGTGCCTTATCCACTGCGCTACCAGCCAGGGCCAAGACACAAGTTTTTACAGAGGGTTGGTTGTGTTAAGGGAGCAGAAATGGAAGCCAAGACCCTCCAGAGAACAGTGGGAACTTGCTCTGCCGGAGACCTGGAGGGGCCAAGGGACAAGGGAGGCTGATCAGAGCAGAGAAAGAGCTGAGCCACGCAGGATGCTTGCCTGGCAGGTGCATCAGAGCCTCGGGAATCCAGGGTCACGGAGAAGCTGCTGAGGGATGTTGGCAGCAAGGTGGGGAGGAAGTGAGGGAGAAACACTCTGTCCTCTCTCTTCTCTCACCCACTTACCTGTGACACCTACAGGCCAAGCCCACCCAAAGGAAGACAGGAAGTGGTGGTTTAAAAAAATTTTTTTTATTGTTGTGTTACAATTGTTTCCCCCATTGCTCTCTCCTGTCCTACCCTCCCCACGTCCTCTCCCACAGTCAATCCTCACCCCGTAGTCCATGTCCATGGGTCTTCACATTAGCACACCCACTAACCCTTCCTCCACTCCCCCCTTCTTCCTCTCCCCTCAGTCACGTCATTCCACTCCTTTTGTTTTTTCCGTGTCTCTGGCTCTGTTCTGCTTGTCCCTTTGTTTCATTTATTAGTTTTCCTTTTGATGCAGTTCTTGTGGGCTTGTCTTCCAGGGCCCAGAGCACAGCAGAGCTACATGGGGTGTAAAGTGCAGATCACAGAACTGGGTTTTCAAATGTGATCTCCTTTGAAAATCATTTTGTGTAAAGGTTGACGGGATGATGTCCCAAACAACTGAGCCACCCGGGTCAGGTTCAGGATGCAGCTTTGGTCTATAGATTAAAATCTTTTATTCCAGGAAAATTTTCTTGCACTTCAAAATTTGTGTTCTGATGCATTCAATTGGTTTTTTATCTCTCAGAATGTCCGAATATACTTATGTGCTTATGTTAGGACTCAGAGTATATCTGTTTGTTCTTATTTCATTTCCTCTTGTTATTCAGCTGTCACTTCCTATCATGGACTTTATTTAAATAGCTGTAACTACATCATTAAATTTAAAAACATTATGGTATAATAATTTATTACAATTCCTTCCATGATGACACCCTTTTCCTGGTGAATTCTCATCACTAATAGGAATGTTTTGATGCTTGTTTACGCATATTTTGCTTTCTATATGAATTCTGTATGTATGTGATTCTTGTTAACTGCATCCTAATGAATTGAAATATCCCAGGACAAGTATTTTTAGGACATTTCTATGGTCATAGCAGAGGGAGGAGGCAGAGAAGATAGCCTCTCTAGAATTTAAACGATAAGGTCTCTTTTCTGTTGCTACCATGATAGATTATTTCTTTTATACACGATGCTTCTTTTAGGTATGTCTTCTTGGTGTTTTCAAACCTAACCTTGTTCAGGAGAATTTTTACCCCTGGTTTAGTCCCACTGTTGCGGGCCCCTGCTGCTCAGGGACAAAGATAAGGCACTCCAAGGTGACTCCTCCCTTTCCTGGGTACGCTTATACTGGTGCTATCTGGGCTGTCCTATCCTTTACCTCTGTGGCCACATAGTTCGTGATTTCTGTGGCTGAGCGCAGCTCAGTGCCCTGCCCGCCTGTGTTCTGGGCCTTCTCTGGGCTGCTCCCTTGGGGCTCCCTGCATGGCAAAGTATCAGCTGCTTCTGGGTAGCACTTACTTTAATTTGGGGTCTGAGGTTTTCTTTTCTGACAGTTCCACTGAAAATGGTAAATTTTTTTTTTTTTTTCATTTTCTTTCCCCTTCTGAATAGCTTTTGGCAGTCAAATGGGAGCATATAGAAATTAGTCTCCACTGATGGATTAACTCTTTTAAAACCATCCTTGCAACTTTGGTGTTTGAGAAACTGTTATCAACAATGCAGAAACAGCCCTGGCTGGAATGGCTCAGTGAATTGAGCACCAGCCTGCGAACCCAAGGGTCACTGGTTTGATTCCCAGCCAGGGCACATACCCAGGTTGCAAGCCAGGTCTCCAGCCAGGTCTGTAGCTGGAGGCAGGTGAAAGGCAACCATACATTGATGTTTCTCTTCCTTCCTCCCTTCTTCCCTCCCTTTCCCTCTCTCTAAAAATAATGAATAAAATCTTAAAAAACAATGCAGAAACACAAGCAGATAAGTTGAACAACCTGTAGTTAGTTGATGGCTCTAGATGCTCAGATGTTTGACATCACTGTGATTCTAGAAAGTTGCTTGTCTCTGAAGCGGATGTGGTTTACCATGAAGCTAATAAAGCTTATGTTTAGAGACCCTTACTTTTGTGGGACTCTTCCAAGATCTGAGGAATACACCTAGCAATGTGGATACATGGCTATCTGGCTTTTTCAAGTGTGCAAGAGTAAGCTAATTTTAACTTCCTTGTGTTAATGTCACATTTCTTTCCTGTCCAACACCCTCTTCATTGTATTTATTCTCATGTCAGGTGGCTTTGGGTGGCAACAGGTATTTGAAGTCAGGGTAAGAGGAAGTTGTTGGTAATACATTCAGTTTGAACTTACTGGGATATATTTATGTAGTTTGCCTGGAAATCCATGTATCAAATGACATTATTGATGTCTCAGCAAAAGAATGGTTTCTAGTGATTCTAGGGGTGTAGTACACACCCCTGCCCTCGCACTTATCTGAGGTTTCAAGTACCTGTGGTCAATGTGGTCTGAAAATACTAAACAGAAAAATTCCAGAAATCATAAGTTTTAAATTGTATGCCATTCTGAGTAGCTAGGAATGTTTTGATGCTTGTTTACACATATTTTGCTTTTTGTATGAGTTCTGTATGTATGGTTCTTGTTAGCTGCATCCTAATGAATTGAAATTTCCTGGTACAAGTATTTTTAGGACATTTCTATGGTCATAGCAGAGGGAGGAGGCAGAGAAGATAGCCTTTCTAGTATTTAAATTATAGGATATCTTTTCTGTTGCTACCATGATAGATAATTTCTTTAGTGTGATGAAGTAGCTGTTAAGATGTTACTATGCCTTACTTATAAATTAATCTTTTTCATAGGCATGTATATCTGTATAAAAAACATAGTACATATATAATTTGGTACTTATCCATGGTTTCCAGCATTTACTGTGATCCTAGAATGTATTCTCCATGGTAAGAGAAGGAGACCTGTATTCCTACCAATGCTGGTCTACTATGCCATCAACTGGTGTCATGACAAAAAAGGGAAGGACTAGATGTCCTATCATGATATAAGTAGAAATGTATGGATAGTAGAAAACAAGGAAAGCTTAAATGTATTAGGCCAGAAGTCATCAGGTATGTAAGATATGCAAAGGGCTCTGTGGATGAGCTCCAGGTCCGAGAGAGGTTCGGCAGCAAGACAGTTGTCCCTGCTGCCAGTAGAAATTTCTGTCTGGAATCCTGTAGGACTGCAGGACCAGAATGTGCACGTGTGCTGATTTTGAGTGATTCTCACTCCCACTGGATACAGGTGAGTTTAGGGCTCTGGGCTACCATTGGTCCACTGACCAGCCTCGGTTTTCAGCTGTGTGTGTGCATGCATGTACCCACGTGTGGGTTCCTGTTAGTACCTGAGGATGGTGTGAGTGGCAGCCACCCCCCTTTAACCCATGGGGTCTCCAGCTCTGCACTCAGGGCAGTGGCCCCACCCTCTCTGCTGGTTCTATGCTAAGACAGGCAGTCCTCTGGAGTGGCTCTACCTGGCTTCACCAAAGGTTTTCCATTCCAGATCATGGCTTCTCAACACCAGCAGGCCTTTTGGATAAATGTCCTTCCATTGTTTCCTCAATCAATATGATAACAATGAGCTTTTGTGGCTTGATCTTATGTTGTGGCAGATGACCATTCTTTGCCCCATTCGTGGGTCCAGTGGTGATATTGGGGAGGCAGTGGTGCAGGTAACTTGGAGGAGATCCCATGCTAGGAATGCAGTGACTATGGCACAAAGAGCTCAAAATGAGACATGGTTGTGTTGTTTTATATTCACACGATAACATTTTGGACTGTACGTTCAATATAACAAGACAATGAATTATTCACATTTCCTACATGTTTTGGATAAGACTTGAATTCCTGTTCATCATCAACTAGCACAGTAATCACAGGTGGAGAATCCTATGAAGCCAGAGTTCATAAATAATCCAGTAATGGTATAACCTGCATTATATAAAAGTTATTATGGAACTGCACAGGCGAGATCAATATTGTTTCCATACAAATAGGTTCTAAAGAGCCATGGAATTTTGAGAAGTAATAACATTTTTACCTCTTTGTTGAGGTGAAAGAAAGAAATTATCCAACAATGACATACCTGACAAAAGCCATGAAGGAATAATTGTTCTGGGACTGAAGAAGGGATGGTGTCTGGATACCCTAGAGGATATTTCCATTCATTGGACACTAAAGAAATATGCATCTACTGCATTTCCACCCACAACTCTAAGTATTAATATATCATTATGCATCAAAAAGGCTCACAAATTAATATGCTTCTAAATCAAATTGTTTATTTAGGTAGGGACCCCACAAAAATGATCACCTGTGGTCTCACACACCTTTGTAATAGCTCTGATGGGGTAGATATTAGACCTGGTATCTGTTTATAGGTAGTTTTGTATCAGGCTATACATATGTAATCTAAACTTTTGCAGTTATTTTATTCTCCTTCAGGAAAGCCTTTCCTTTTATTGATGAAATATTAGCTGACTTAATCATTCACTTCTTAATTTTATTCTATCATACAATTAGAAGTGTATGAAGTGTTATTGTCTAATGTCCTCTAACTCAATTTTACTATATGTGTATTCTTTCATATACTACAGTACTTATTTTTAAATTATTTCATATGTATTTACTTGCTCTCTATAAATTAATAAAAACCTTAAGATCAGACATTAGGTCTTAAATCTTTGTTTCTCAGTATGAACACAAAGCATACGCTTAATAAATTATAAGGAATTTATAATTGTCAGACTAAGAATATAAATAATAAATTAAGGTAAATAATGATAATGCATGTGGTTATGTTTTTAGCTGCTAGAGTAATTTTAATTAAATACAAAATCTAATTTTCAAATATAGTGTGGTTCAGTGAGAAATGTGCTACTGAGAAAGATTGGTGTAAAGTGGGTCAGTTTTATGTTTGTACTAGTGAAAAAGATGACAGGTGTCTTTATGTCAAAAGAGATTAATTTTGTCCTCCGATTACACTGACTTTGAAAGGTCTGGAGAGAAGGTAGAAAGATCTCTGCCCCTTCCAGTTCAGAGAAACCATCCTCACTCATCATGTAGCTGATTTTTACTCTGGTGCCACTAGGCTTGTTAATGTCAAGTACCACTCACAAGAGCGCCCGTGACTCAGTCACCTGGCAGCATCTTGAAGGACTGGTGCAAAGACTTGGATTGGAAAATAAACAGAAATAAAAGTCCTCTAGTCTCAATGTCCCTGAAAGTTGAAGGGCTTCTCTGGGTCAGTGACACAGACAGACCCATTTCACTTGAAGATGACCCCAATGACCAACCTAAGGAACTGGGTAGGGGTGAGCCATGCCTGGCTGCAGAGCAGTGTGTGTTTCTCTCCCTTCACCCCTCACCCCTGACTCAACAGACTGAACTTCCCATGAGGGTGGCCCTGTGTTTGCCTTCACTGACATTTCCCTCTCACCTGGCACATGGATACCTCATTATATACCTGAAAGGGTGTCATCAGACCTGATGGCATTAGAAGGCTTCTAGAGACACGGTGGTCCCTGGGACAGAATGTGCTGTATCACTTTCATGTCCATGAATCCCTGAAGAAGATCCATCTATTGCTGTTTCCAGGCCTCCGATGGTAACAGAAGAGCGTGCAAAAGAACACGGGGGATCAAGGTACATAATTTCCCTTTTACTTGCCTGTTTTTGTTTTATAGTCCCTGCGGGCTGCCCCTCAACCTTCTGTCTCTCCTGTCTCATTCTTCATGCTGGCTCTGGAGCCCTTTCTCCCAGGCCTCTATCAAATCATGCCTTGTCTGAGTTGGTTATCATTTCCTCAGCAGTATAGACCGTCCCCCAGAGTGAGAGCCAAGTCACAGCGGCAAATGTAGATCACTCAGGGTCCGATTTAGCCACCTCTCTGTCCCCATCACTCTTCCTCTATCTCTGTGTGTTCATGTCTATGACAGGACTGCTAACCCCTCTTCCTGTCATCAGTAACCTCATTCCGAATCCTGTAAACACTCACCGAGTGATGGAAGGGACATGTGCCATGGGCGGAGTGAATGATTTCCTTTGCGACCCCTTGGCTTCACCTTTCCTTGGTATCCTACGAAGAATTTTTAAGTAACAAGTCCATTGTTGTGTGAAATGACATTGGTGAAGAGCTCTGTACTTGAAAGGCTGTGTATTTGTCACGTTTTGACCAGTTATTGATGCTTCTCTTCACTGGGCTCTGCCAAAGAAGCTGCTGGACAGGGCACATCCAGTAATTAGGTAAATTTGAGTGGATTTGTCTGAAAGTCACCCAATAAATGACACTCTGCTTGTCCCATTGAAACCTTTCAGCACAGGAGGCAGGGGCTTGTATTTACTTGTCTCATTAATCAAACAGCAGAGATATGCTTAATTTGACCTTTAAGCAGACATTGCTCAGGCTCAACTGTCTTTTTTAATATAGCTATTCAGTGAGCTTTTTCTCTGTTTTCACTAACACTGATTCCTGATTCCCTAACAGCCTCAATTGAAAAAATGGTGAAATCCTAGAGAGTCAAAGCTAGATGACATTTAATGAAAATCTATCATGTGGAAGAAACAGGGATCAATTGGAGCTGTAATATTCCCAGAACATTACTTCAAACTCCAGGTCAGTCATTTCACAAGTGAATTTCACCATTGTGCGATTTCATCATTTTCCCAGGAGAGGCCTCACTTCTAGCTCCTCCGCAAGACCCTTTTACCTACTGGCTGCTGGATGAAATTTCATTTCTGCTATTGACATAAGTATGCCTGGGAAGGAACAGGTCGAGGCAGGCTTCAGTTCTGCTGTCACAGAAAGCAAAAGGTCAGAGAGCAGATTTGGGGGAGTGTGGGAAGGAAAGGGTATGGGGCAGTGTGAGAAACATGAGCAGGGCTTCCAAAATGGCTAAAATGAGGCAGAAATGAACCTGTGGGGGCAATTTCTACCAGAGCAGTCCTAGGAAATACACTGTAAGCTCTAGGTTTTCTATGTGACTCCATGGGACAGTGATGACTGAGACTGTCATAGGAAGTCACACCAGGTCAAGAGGATCTTCTTCACTCACCATTGTCCCACACTGCGCAGGTGGAATGAATATGCAGGAGACCTAGACAGAAAAGACCTTAGTTAACATGTTGTTCTGAGCAGCACTGATCGCATGCTTTTGCCTCCTTTGGTTTCCAGAATGTTGAACGCATTGCAATATTTAGGTAAATTCTCCCTAGATAACTATGAATACCTGTATCTGGAAGGTTGACCTATGTTGTTGCATGGGGTACGTTGTTCTCCGTTCTGTATAGCATTCTTGATAGTGTTTGCATTGGAGCAGCTTTATCTTTCACACTACTTGGAGAAAAGGATTTCTTTTTAACTGAGGAACAAGGATAGAGTTGATACTACCCTGAGCAGAATGAATGCAGCAGTGACGCTTGTGTTATTAAAGGTTCCGCTGTTCAGGGTGTTATTCATCATTTACTGTTCAGAATCAGACAGAGCTTTTTAGGTTCTGATTATCTCTGTGATTGGGCAATAAAGAAGACTAGGAACGTTATCATAGGAATTTTTATCTAATGTTGATAGAATAACTATGGATGTCAGCAGTGATCCCAAAAGGATTAGGACAATTTATAAAAGAGTCTTACTTTGTGATACCTGAAACAGTGGGTTAAAATCTGCTTGCACGCAAAGTAATTTGAAGTCTTATTTAAACAAATTATTCCTATAATTTTAATTGCTACACTATGCATAAATAGCAATTATAGGGCACAATCAGCTACATATATATATATATATATATATATATACACACATATACATACATATATATATATATATATATATATATATATATATATATTTGAACCTAGCCATATTTTATGATATTTGTCTTGGATCATGGTGGGACATTTCCTTAATTCTTTATTGGGCCAGTCCTTTAAGAAGAAGCTGGCATTGATCAATTTTTCTAGGATCATTATTTAACTGCCTCAGTGACATCAGGAGGCAGGCTGGAAATAAGTCTTGAAGCAATGTGCATGAGGTGGAAGGAGAATGGAGAATATTTCCTTTTTGGAGCTACTCCACGAAAGAACCAAGACATTTCTTTATTTAGACAGTTTTGCAGAGATAAGGGAAGTTGGTCAGCACACAAAGTTCTACAAAAGAGACTTCAAAGTTATTATTTTGAATTCTTCAGAAAAGTTAATAATGAAAGACTGACAGTTTTAGCTGAGTCTCTTGCCACTTGACTAGTCGATATATCATTTTATCCTTGTAATGTTATTATTTTTATAATTAACATTTGAGTTTTGGGGGGACAAAGCAGTATGCAAATCAGTGCTGCTTAAACTGTGCTGTAAACTTTTTGACTAGTTTTTATTTTCCTCATTCACTTTTGTAACTTTACCTGTAGGTCAGTGGCCAGGACATAGTTATGTATTAGTAAATGGTTGTCAAAGGAATTGATATTTAGTTGTGTAGCAAGTCAATGTGTATAACATAATAAATATAACAATACAAAGAACATGGGCAAGTGTCCAATGAGATTCATCAAGTGAGAAGGTTAGCAGTTCAGAAGTGGAAAAAATCTGGGAGGCTTGGAAAGGAGTTCATGGAAGAAACATAACTTGAGTTAAGCCTTGAATATACTTGGAATTAAAGTCATGGTGGATGGAACAGACAACATGTCCCTTTTCCTACTTTGGTGGTACTCTCTCTTCTTGGTGCACAGTATTGATCAGAACAAGAATCTAAGAGGAGAATGTATGATTTAGGAAGAAAACAACGGCATTAAAGTTGGTTAGTAGAAATATTGAGGACAACAAATTCAGGGGAATAAAAATAATACAGTTTTGGATAGCCAAACAAAAAAGAAAAATTAATATTCTTTTGACTTTTTAGTGATGGGAGCCAAGAACACAATTGCATTTGAGCTAAGTTAGAATTTAAATAAAGGTTGAATTGTATACTATATATCCATACATATAGGCTGTCATGACAATAGGGTTCCTAAAGTTATAATAATGATAATTGGGTAACATCATATACTCTAAATATATTGTAATGAGAGACAGAGAAATATGTGGTCTAATTAGCTTCTTCTTTGCAAATTGGCTAGGGTTGAGTTTGGAGGTGGTTAATGAGCTAAATACTTTGTATAAGAGAAGTTAAGTTAAGCCTGAGATAGCCTTTGAGTTAGTTACTGCAGACACGATTTTTGTCACTGGTTTAATCACAATGAAATCATAAGCCATATAGTTGCATGCCCACCAGAATTGTTATCTGGAAGGAAATTTAGAAAGATGAAAGCTAATTTTCTGATGACCAGAATAAGTTAATTTGTCATCAGAGCACAGGAATGAGGATTAAGACATCTCTGCAGATTTTGGCCTTCAAATGGCCAAATAAACAGAATGCTAGAGAATCCCCATAAATCACCAGAGTTGTCTTCCAACACCTGTCATGAAAGTAGGAGTGAAATAGTAGCAGCTATCATCTTTGAAATGGGAGCAGAGGATTACTACAAATAAGACAGAAAAGGAAAATGACTTCTATTTCTTTCTTTTTCATTCCCCAAAGGAAAAACAATTTTGAGGATATGGGGACTATAAAAACTGGAAGATTGATTTCTCTTGTTAGAAAGTCATGACCACCTTGTACCTGTTTAGTCATCTACTTCAAAATGATTGACTGGGTGCCAGGAGATAGGTGATAACCACCTGTTCTGAGAGGCATTTTGCCAATTTGAAGATCAGAGGCTCTGGCAAATAACTTTGTCCCACTTGGGTTTCTGTGTCCAGCATCCTTGATTAGAGTGGTGGGGAACTTAGGGGGGTTAACTAGGAGAAGAGTCATCATTAGGAAAATGGCTGGCATCTTCGCAATGTCCTCTGCTCTTAGGAAAAAATAGGAGAGATCTCTGAAATGTCAGAGTTTGGTAATAATGCTAACAGCAGTAACAACAATAATAAAAAATAACAGTAAAATTGTATAATTGCCAAGGATTTTGGACAAATAGGCATAGTAGTTGAAATCAGCTATTATATCGTGTAAGAAAATGCTTTAAGGGTGATATATTAGTCTGGCTGCAAGTCAAGGGTTTTAATAAAGAATACATTGGTTTCAAAGTAAATATTTATATAAAATCTCTTTTTTTAATATAGGGTATAGAACCAAAGTAAAGTTTCTAAAACAAACCACTGCTGTAGAGCAGTTTGGGTCAATGAATTATAGTTTCTAGGCAAAGCATTCTACCCGGTCTAAACCAGCTGTCAAGTTGTGCCCATTTTCATTTCAGGTACCCTGGGCATGCCCATATAGAGTTAGTGAAAGTAGAACAGGGGATCAGCAAATATCTTCCCATCTACAAGGAGAAACCCCCCAAACTGAATGTATTTATAAAAAATTGTATATTTACTCTTACATGTTTAAATTTCAGTTACCTTCAGCCTTGGCTGGTAGCTCAGTGGATTGGCATCAGCCTGGGAACCCAAAAGTTGCTGGTTCGAGTCCCAGTCAGGGCACGTAATCAGGTTGCAAGCCAGGTCTCTAGCCAGGTCCGTAGCTAGAGGCAGGTGAAAGGCATCCATACACTGATGCTTCTCTCCCTTTCTTCCTCTCTCCCTTCCCTTCTCTCTAAAAATAATGAATTTTAAAAATCTTTAAACTCAATTACCTTCAAAATACTCTCCATTTGATGCAATATACCTTTCAAGACATTTTTTCCCCACTGCCCAAAACAGTTTTTGAATGTTAGTTTTGATGCCTTTTAGTGTTTTTGCCATTCTTTGTTTCACCTATTCCACATTGGTAAAATGCTTTCCTTTGAGGACTTTTTTCATCCAGGGAAACAAACAAAAAGTTGCTTGGGGCCAGATCAGGTGAATAGGGAGGGGGAGGCATGGGGATCAATAACTGCTAACCACTCAGCATGGTGTGGGCAGGTTGTGCTCATAAATCACCCATCATAAAATGGGCAAATGTGTTGAAAGAGTCTTCAAAAAAATTTCACTGAAGCTGAACACAGCCTCTCACAACAATACCAGCTGGTACACTGATACAGGTGGGTCCTGGAACACTCAGCCAGTGGGGAAGCCTGTAATTCCAGGTATTTCTGTGTGTGTGTGTGTCCCATCTCATACAAAAATATTATACATTCCTAGGAAAGGACCTGACATTGTGCTTTATACCTCTGTGTAATTTGAAGTCACTGAGTTCCAATAATCCCCTTTAATTGCCCAACACTAAAATTACTTTATTTAATCTTTTTCAAAGTCATTGAAAGAGTACACTGTACTTCCTTCACTTAACTTTCACCTATTTACTACAATCCAGTGTTGGCCTCCACCATTGCATGGAACTATTTTCTCTCTATCATCATCCATGTCCTCCCTGTTGGCAAATTCAGTAGATACATCTTTCTCACACTTGCCAACCACTGCCTTTTTATTAATCTTTATTCCCCTTGACTTTGTACTAAGTGGTTCTTCTTGTTCATTTATTCCTATTATTCCTCTGGCTTTTCTATTGCAATACTCATTCTTTAAGCATTAGTATTCTACAGGGTTCTATCATCAATCTACTAATATATCCTCATCTATTTATTGTCCTTAAGTAATTTAAGCATTCTTGTGGCTTTGCACCTATACCTTGGAATAATTAGTTCCAGCACAGACATCTTCTACCAACCTGAGAATTGTACATCTAATAGTTCACTAGCTATTTCTATCAGCATGAAATAGAAGAACCTCAGTGCCTTAGAATGCCAAACTATCTTACCTCTAAAACCTCTTTTTAAAGAGTTTTGTGGTAGTATCACTATTTATTTAGTTATCCTAGCTCAAGCCTGTGAGTCATTTACAAAGTGTTTCAACTCATTCTTGCTAGTGAGTCCAAAAATGCCAAATATATAGTAATTCTCCAGGTATAGACCATCCCCCACTTGCTTTAAGCAGGGAAGTCATTCATCCTATTTCTCTCCCTGTGCAGTGATTCCCCTCAGAGACTCTGGGGTGAGTGTGGTAATTAGCCCCATGGTCTGTTATCCATCATTTTAGGCCTCATTTGCTCCATGGATTTGTTTTACTCTGTTTCTCATCCTTTCAACCTTCACTACCTCTGGACTATTACTATTGCCTCCTTCAGATCTCCAATCTCCTGAATTGGGGCTATCCCCCCAACCCCACCCTGACAACGCATGTCCTGTGTTCTCTCTATGTCGGGATGACCACCTCAGTGATGGTTTGTTTTAATTCTTTTGAGTTGTCTGCTGGTGAGGAAAGTGTGTCTGGCTTAGGAAGCAGCCAGGCAGAGTCTCACCATCTGGCACCATCCATTGCATTGGCAATTGATATTGACATGACACCCCATGAAACATGGTACCTCCAACTCTCCAGTTGAGGGGAATACCGCAGGAGAAGACGTAGCAGGAAGTATAAGAATATTCTCTATCTCCACATGACCTAGGATACTTAAAGCAGGAATTCTGTGAGATTTTTTTAAGGGTTTTATTAGAGAGAAAATAGGTGGGGATTAATGTTGTGAAAAAACGATAAATCGTTGTTCTTGGTATATGTGAGGCAGATTGCCAGGGCAGGGAGTTGTAATAAAACCTAAGAAACATAGATCCAGCTTTAAGAAACTTACAGTCAACAAGAGGGATACACACACACACACACACACACACAGCTGCATGTCTGTCTGGAGTAGGTGCTATAGTAAAAACACCCATGAGGCATAGTGAGAACATAGAGAGTGATGACCATTATTTTGCTTGTGGTAGGGAGTAACACTGGGATGTTGGGTCATGATGGTATGTGTGACCCAGCATGCTTTGCTGGGAAATTCTGAGTAGTTGATTATGGCTGGAGTGTAGGATATAAGGCATAGGGAGTAGGATACAAAGCATGGAGATTAGTGAGATACTTATTACTTCCAAATTCTACCTTCTATTTATCTCCAATGCCACTAGTCATAGAGAGCAGGATGATGGCTAAGGGCGGGGAGGTGGGTGGATGCTAGTGGGGAAGGACTGAACAAAAAGGTGAAAGATCCCATGGACATGGGCAACAGTATGCTGATGGTAGGGGTAGTGGGGGGATAAGGGGCTAAATAGTAATGGAAAAAATACAGTAAAGATAAAAACTCAGTTACATCTTCATTTACTGATACTGAAATCTTTGTAATAATTTAAAAAATGTGTAGAACTGGTTCCCATGTGCATCAAAATCAAGCAGAGAAAACACCTCAACTACTCTTTATATTAAACAGTAGCCAATAAGCACATCTGATCATTAAGTCCTTAAAAGTGTGGCTAGTCTGAATTGCACTATCCTGTAATATAAAATCCACACTGCTTGCCTGTGTAAATACCTCATTAATAATATTTATTACATGTTAAAGTGTAAAATGTTGGGTATTATGGGTTAAATAGGATGTCATTAATATTAATTTAATCTGCTTTTAATTTTTTAAAGCTACTAAAACACTTAAAATGCATACTTGTCTGGCATGACATTTCAATTTGGATAGTGGCAATATAATTGATACACAGGAGACTTAAAATCAGTTATATCTGAGGAATGGAATTGGAAATTTAGGATGAGATGAGGACTTTTTATTGTTTGTCATTTTATACCTTGCAATTTATAACTCCATAAATGAACTGTTTGTGTTTTTTTGGTAATAAACAAGTGTATGAGGTCCGTCCTGAAAGTATCGACCTCACAAACTGCTTTAATTAAAATTACACTGGCTTGATACTTTTGGGACAAACCTTGTATAAAACATGCTTGTTAAATAATTAAACAAAATAATTAGTTCCTCCTTGGGTCCTGGGTGGGTTGCCATGGTTTTAAGTAGTAGTTCCTGGTCTGCAAGTTCCTGGTCTGCTAATCCCTGGATTATTTACATAAATAAATGTAAATAATGGTTGCTTTTTAAATGGTCTTCTGTATTAGTTTGGCCTCTTCAGTAGGGTTTGCAACGGTAGTCATTAGGGTTGGCCTGATGAAGAACAACTGCTTTTTTTCTTTAAATTAGTCTTATACCTCAGTGTATCCTTGTCCAGACTAACCAGAAGAGAAACAAGGAAGATAGAAGAATGGAAAATGACAGTACAAAAAGAAAATCAGTACATGCGCTATTTTTGACACTTGGAGAAGGTTAATACCCCTAGAGAGGTATTTATGATCTCACAGAAGTAAATGTTAAGCAGGCTCCAACATCTCTCCTTAATACCCCTCAAGTCTGAAGTTAAGTTTATCCCTTGGAGTGTGTGTTTATTTGAGAAAGGACCAAGAAAGTGTGAAAGACTGAAAAATGATAATTTTCCCTAGTCCCTCATGGCCCACATAATGGATGTCTTTGAAATTTTGAAAAATGTCATGCACCTGCCACTTAAAAGTCACATCTAAATGTACTTGGTGCCTTCTTAGTAATCTTTTATTTTTAATTGTAATATTATTTATGAGGTTTCACTCACTAGGTATTCTGTGTCACTTTAAAAGCAATGGCATGAAACACAATTCATCAGGAGAAAGACATGTGCTGATGAAATACAGCCCTGCATGTCATCATCCTAGTGATGGATGTCAAACTAGGGATAGGAGAATGAAGCTGAGGGATGAGTCTGTGTGCTGTGCATTCTTGAATAATCCCATGAAAACTGATGGAATTATTATCCATGTTCAACATTGTATCATCAGGAAGTACTTGCCTGTAGAGGGAACCATTCTTCCGGGTAGCTAGGTGCACACCCTGGCAACATTGGCCACATCCAGTTAAAAGTCTAAAATCAAAGCATAAGGAAAACTCAAATAGATTGCATTTGAGTAAAAATAATTCAAATCCTATTCATATAACTTTAGCTAGATTTGATGAGCTGATGAAGATGGGCTGTGTATGGGGTATTTGTCCTTTAGAAAGCTCTGTAGATGAAAATAAATTCCTTTTAGCTCTGAGAATGCCACATATAGTTTTCCATAATTATGTGGTAGAGTTTTCACATGTCTTCATATTAATAATCACCTGTTATTTAACTTTCAACAGTGCCATTATTAAATCTGAGGTGACAGCCCTTCCCTTTTGACATTTAATTTACTTTTCAGTTTTCCTTTTCTTCTTGGTCCTTTAAATGGGTCTTAAAGGCAAATGACTGAGGCTTCGCCAAACCCACAGACCATCAGGCATGATGATTTGTCTTGACAAGCATCTTCACAAGGTGTCCAAATATAAGTTTCAGTTGATGCCTTCACAGGGGTGTACTGTTATTTTGAAATCGTGTCCTCCATGTGCAAAATAGCAGTGATCAGATGCTGAATATCCTTTCATGAGTAGCTTACCAGAGAGTGCTTTAGGTACTCTCTGTTTGTCATGCCAAAGGCCTTATTTACGCAGCACATCTCCTGGCTCTCTGCTTTTTCTTGTAAGTAACCTTACAAAAGGTTACTTTTTCGCAGGAGTAAATGAGAACAAATCTCATTTACTTACTTTTCTATAGGTAGATCTTTTTTTCTTGTTCTTTCCTACACTTCAGAATTTAAAAAATACCCACGATTACTTTTCACATTACAATTGAAAAGATACCCACTATTACTTTACCTTTCAGAATCAAAAAAGGATGCTTACTCATATTTATCAGTTAATGAAGAAGATATTTTAAAAAGAAACGTTTAAAATGCATAACAGAACATAACTGATGGGACTTTGGGACTTTCAAAATGGGGAATTTTATTTGGGAAGTCATTAAATTCCAGTGAAATTGAAACTGGATAGAGAAACCAATAAGCTTATTTTCGTAATTTTATGAAATGTTTATTATACTCAGTGGCCAACATTTTTGATAATTGCATTTCTAATATCTTTTGTACAAACAATAAACCTCCATGATGCCCAGTAAAAATTAAGTTTTCTTTTGGCCACAATGCTTATAAATGTTTATGTAGTTGGCACCATTCCTTTAATTAACATATTGTGCAAGTTATGTTTATAAGCCACTTATCTCCCATTGTACAGAACTCATTCTAGAGGTGGAAGAAGGAAAACTTACTTTGGGGGCTCAATGCCAAAGACATTGTATTTTTCCACTGGTAAATAAATTGGAATATTCTTGTTGAAAGGGCAATTAGAGAGCATGTCCCTCATATCAAATGTAATGCAGGGATCCATTTTGTGTGAACTCCTAATTCACTTGGCTGCCAGGGTATCACCCTGTCTTTGTTTGCTTCCCTGTCTTCCTGACCACGCCATCCTGTGAAGGAGGCTGCACATTCTTCATCAGCAATGTGTGCTCTAGCTAGCCCACTGTCAACAGTCAACATCAGGGCCTTCTCAGCTGCTGCAGACCACTCAGCCCTCGAGCATGAAAGGCTAAACACCAAGGAATTAAATAACACGTTGGAGCATTCCCTCCCTAATCACTGTTGGCAACTGGTATCTAAATATCCTAGTTTCCTTTCTTTTTGGAGGAATAACTCGAAGGCATGCATTTTATGCTGGTTTGCAGTGTTTTCTGGGGGAATTAGACTCCACTTGTGAACAATGTTGAACACACACTTTTATTGGTTGCTTTCCCTCTCCCCTGTCTCTTGTTCTGATTATACCAGTGTTCTCTGGGGTTACCTCCCAGATAAACTGCCTATACTCAAATACCCATTTCAGGGTCAACTACTAAAGAAACTCAAACTAAGACACTTCTCTATCAGTTTTCCTAAGTCTTTCAGACTTCTAAACTTTAGTTCTTGGATTTTTCTTCACTTAATTAAGTGAAGAAATGAATTTGTGAAGAATTTCCTAGGTAAATTCAAACCTAAATTTTCAAATATCATCCAACATTATGCCTCAAGTTATGCCTTCTTTTTAGAACCTTCATATGTAATTGATATCTCCACTTGGGTGTCTATTAGGCATTCCCAAATTATATTTCCCAAACCAAACTCTTGAGTTTCTCCCCCAAGTGGGTGGGAATTAAGTATCTCATGTGGTATTTAGGTTTTTATGTGGAGTGCATTGGTTCTAGTTTTGCCAAGTGTCACGTACAACATGTTTTCTTCATGTTCTTGGGAGAGATCTTCCAATATTTAAAGAAAATAGACACACCTTTTATTCCTCTAGGTTTCTCTAGGATCCAGGTTCAATAAACCTACTTCACTCAAATGTCCTTATGGAACAACTCTCATAGATTTATCACATTCTTCCTATAAACAGCCCAGTTTTTATCATTCCTTTCATAATATTACAATCAGAATTAATCTTGTATTTCTGACGGTACAGTTTAACCAATGTGGGATCTCTCTCTCTCTCTCTCTCTCTCTCTCTCTCTCTCTCTCTCTCTCTCTCCCTCCCCATCATGTACACACATGTATGTACCTTTTATCACAATATATGCAGAGTTTGCAAGTACTTACACTGAACTTTGTACATGTCAGCAGTGTTACTGTTTTAAACTAAAATGGGCCATTATAACTAGAGAAAAACTGATACATCTTGACAGATTTTCACAGAAGATCTTGTTTTTATTTTTAATGCAATTTTAAGATACTTTCTAAATTCAGGAAATGGCATTGTGAGATGTTCAAAAAAGTTGTATAAATTTGTATAAAAGATGAAGAATACTTTTGGGTAGTTTCTCTTTGTGACACTTATCTCAATAGCCCATTGGCCTGTTTATTCCTTCTCTAGGGGAATCTGCAAGTCTGAGTGAGGTAAGAAATTTGAAAGAAAACAGAGACTATTTTTATTTGTTAGGATGGAAAAGCTTTTTATTCCCCTGTCAACTAAACCTAGGTAAGCAACAATTGTTATTGTTATTGTTGCTTAGGAAGATGGATTTGCTTTGGTTTAGGAGTTGTCAGATCTTAATAGGGGGCAGTAAATTCAGCTCTATGAAGATAGCAAGAGACATGAGCATCAGGAGGACAAAACTACATAAGTACAACTAATCGTGTAATAAGAACAGCCACTTTCTTGGGTGCTAATGAAAACAACAATAATATTGGGCTCTTACATATGCATGGCATTTACAGTTTTCAAACACTTTTGCAAACTATCTCCAATCTCCCCCACTTCCTCCTTTTTTTCCCTTCCTTCCTTCTCATCAAGTATGTGCTAGGAATTGTGCAGGTAAAAAATAAAATCAGATATTTCCCCTATCAGGAGGAGAACATCCAAATTACAGAACATGGTAGTATAACTATTCGTTCACTTCTAAGGTAATTGCTACAAACCCCGTGAGAACTCACCCCATTTGCACAAGGCTGGTTTTCTTGACACCTCCCCTGCAAGTCAATAGGTATGTAGACAATTCAGTGTGCATTTTAGATATAAGCCAATTATTCTTCCATGGTAGAACAGAAGAGATCACCTAACCAATGATTCTTATCAAAATGGAAATCAGAAATGCAATGTAAAAACTAAACTCAAAACACAATACAAGAGCTTACGTCAGTGTTCCAGAGAATGACACTGGTATATCTTAAAGAAAATTCAATTTCTCCATGGGAATTCAGCTAGAATTCAGGTATCTCAATATTACCATGAAAATATTACCACAACTGTAATAGCAAAATAAATTAAATATATTAATTAAAAAATATTACCCAATATGGTTTCTGGCTAGTGATGAGAATTTGTGTGTGTGTGTATGAAATAAAGTTCATTATGCAAAGAGTTTTAGTGTTATGATATTGACACAATATGAATGTTGGTTATAAGTTCAAGGAGGAGCGAAAATTATTAATGGTGCCTGAACTTTTAAAAATCTGTGCAATTCACTGACTTTAATTCTATGAAAGTTGAACCTTCACCATTATTAATTTTTAAACACTGCAGAAGAATAAGGTAATAACTTTTTCATGTATATTTGAGGACTATAACATTGAGATGGCAAGAGCTAATATAACTTAATTTCAAAATTAATGAATGAAGCTACATTTAAATGAGACTTTTTGATTGAGTTGTGAAGCCAGCTGGTTCAGGGAACTGTTAGTCTTCTCTCAACGTGGCAAAAATGGAGGAGGGATGATATCAATAACCCAGCACATAGGCGGGAGCCTTCTAACACTAGTATATACTGGGATTTACATTCATTTGGGCTTTATGGGTCACTTAATGAGAGAAAAGGCCTTTATTGTCAAGACCAATAGAATCTTTGAATTTCTAAGGCTCATTTTGTGCTATAAACATTTGTAGCCTTTCACTGCAAAAATTTGAGATTTTGCAGGATCAGCATCATTTTAAGGAAATCATAGCTAGCTAAGCATTAGTGGCCAGATTTATTTTCCTTATCTAATTATGTAAGAATCTAAATGGATTTTAATATCCTGCTTTCAGCGCTAACATGCTGCCTTGCTGGTATCTGCGGGGGGAGGTAGAGGGGAGCAGGCCTCATCTATTTGATATACCATCGGTTCCTGGGAACTTGATTTATAATGATGTGAAACTGTAGAAATAATTGAAATGTGTTGGGCTGTGTGTGAAGTTCTTTTGGAGGGTGATCGCCACTTTGAGAATCATCAGGCTTCTTGAAGGTTGTAAACCTTGCAAGAAATGGGAAGGGTTTGGATAGGTTCATTATGCCTTTTTGTTGTTTTTAAAGGTTGTTTTTAAAACTATCCACCAACTTGGATTTGTGGAGAAACACATTGTTGAAAGCATTCAGCATAATTCAGCAAATAGTTTCTATGCCACTGAATATAATTAAACAAATATTCTCTGTGCTATTTCTTGTATCAGCTATTTAGAATTATGTAAACAAGGTGGCGTGAGGATCTATTTTACATATCCCATCAGCTTGAATTGGCAGTGTAGAAATATAAAAATACTAATAAGAAAATAAAAGCTTACAAAATTAAAATGTAGAAAATGTTTTATGGATGCAAATGTTTAGTCAGAGAATAACTTGTTTGTATAATATGACCACTGCCCAGGTATGGGCAGTCCGGTGTGGTTTTGGGGCCCAGGCACCTGGCTTCTCTCACTGCCTGGACTTAACCTCCTGACCTGTATTCACCAGCCCTGTGGTCTTGGCCAAGTACAATGTTGGAGTTCAACATTGGGTGGTTACATGTATTAAGTAGGTGGATTTCTTTCAAGTTCTTAGAACAGTGTTGTGTTATCGATCACCTTTATGATGTTGCCATTATAAATGACTTGGTGTTCTTTATCTACCCTACTTTGGCCAAATATATCAAATGGCCATGTCTGGCAGACAACATATAAAATCAAATTTTGCTTTATTTTGGAGGCTGTATGTGGGGTGGGGCTAGAGGGATAAGGACTATATCATATCTAACCCATGAGCTTTCAAAGATAATATTTATATTTATCTTTATACATTTTTCTTTTCTGAATGTCAAAGTCATATTTGTGACTGAAAAATATTCAGACAACATAGACATGTCCTAAGGCAGAGCGTTCTTTGTGGAAATGTAAATATACCTGTACACAACACACCATTACTATAGTGAGCAGTATTTTTTTTTTTTAAAGCAGAGCTGTACTGGAGTATAATGTACACACTGTGAAATTCACATAGTGAATTGAAATAATTTTTTTTTAGTAAAGTGGCAGAATTAACCGTACAACCATCACCACAATCCAGCTTTAGAGTTTTTCCATTACCTAAGGAGGGACTCCTCATACCCATCTTCATGCCACAGGAGAATGAGGAGCAGAGGAGAACCTATCTCACCTGCTAACCCAGCAGTCCTGGGCCTGGTCTGACAATATTGCCGGGTGTTCCAATATCACAAAAAACACAAAGTTAGCACAGGAAGAGGAAAGTGTTTGGAATTGTATGTGTCCTTTCTGCTGTCTGGGAAAGAATGTGTTTGGAACTGTGTTACATCCCAAAGAAGCCTATTAACACCTTTGGGTACTCATGCCCTAGTCCTGGAAAACTGGTACCACCTTTACCTGTCAGTCAATATGTAACTTTTCCCCCTCCATCCCGCCAACAATATAAATCCTCAAAACAAAGGACTTGCTCTTTGCAGCCCTTGGCTGTTGGGCCCCCAGGGCTTCTGGCCACACTAGGGCAGGCTTGCCACCCCAGCCTTTGGCCACCTCAGTTTTTGCTTTCCCATTCATTAATAAATTTTTCGTGCATACTAACAGGCTTGCTGATCTATAATTCTTGACTGCATTGGCGAGAAGAATGCAGGTTCCTCCAATAACATTCAGACAATGTTTGTTCCCCTTCTAGTTCTCAGCAGCCATTAATCTGTCTTTATAGATTTGCTTTTTCTGGGCCATTTCGTGTAAGTGGAATTATACAATATGCGTTTTTCTTACAGCTATCTTTTAAAATTTAGTATAAAGTGCTTGAAGTTCAAACATGTAACAAGCATTACAAATTTGCTTCTATAACTTGATAAGGCTTTGACTCCTGGTTTTCCTTGATCTCTCTGGTTGTTTTGAAGTCTTATATCTTTTCCTTCTATCCTTCTACAACTCATTAAAAAACAGCTTTCAAGGCTTAGAGATAATTTTACAGGTTTTACACAACTCTCCCCAGATAATAGAAAACCTTTAGCTGCATTTTACTTCACTTCTCCCTGCCTTATTCACGCAACCTAACCTTATTCTTAAATTTCAGGTTTTGTTCAAAGCATTTGGAATTTTAGTGCTCACTAGTTTGCTTCCACTATTTTCCGATTGTTGATTCCTTCTCTTCAGATTTGTTGCTGCTAGCCTGGTTTATTTTTATTTTGGCCAGAGGTCTTTTGTGTGTATTATTCCTGCAGGAGATTAGGTCTATATCATGTTGTGTTGAGCATTTTATGCTTCAAAATACGTTCCTGTCCTCATGCACGGAGATCTGGTGAAAAGTTGCTGGTCTGGGGGAAGGAGACACTCAGCAGGTTAGCAGGGCTGGTGTGTAGTGGTGCAGAGTGGTGGGGGAGAGCCAGTGCTCTTCGCCTGCCCCCCATCCCCACACCCCTGCAGCCTCCTTTACCATTCTTGTGCTCTTTGAGTCCCAATAGCCAGTGCTTGTGTCTGCGATCCAGATTTGTCCCACTTGTGAGCCTGCTGGGACTGCTTATTCTTTCTTAGAGCAGGAAAGGCCTGTCTCCCTGGAGTAGCAGCTCTTAACTAATGACTGACAGGTGCAGGAGCATAAATTTCTCACCTCCTGTCGTCATGGGGGTGACTGAGGATCATCTGACCATCTCCAGCTTCCCTGAAGAGTTAAGAGAAAGTTATCATTTGTGGACCTTGCTATAGTGTGCCCTTGTTTGACTTCCTAACGGCCATCCCCACCCTCACCTCACCCAAATTCCACTGTTTCCCTCTCTCCCCATTTCCTGGGAACACTTTCAAATACAACTATTTCACACGAATTTTGATCTTGGAGTGTCAGGAACCCAACTTGAAACCCACTGAAGGATTCAAGTAGAGGAGTGGCATATCTGATCCTATTACTTGAAATGAGCCCCATTGATTGATTTGTGTGTGTGTGTGTGTGTGTGTGTGTGTTTCAAAATGCTTCCAACAAAAGTTTTAATTTTTTGCTTATGTTTTTATTTTTAAAAGACTCCATATTTAAGAGCAGTTTTAGGTTCAAGCAAATTGAGGATAAAGTAGCAATCCTCTGCTCCCTACATGCCCCATTATCAACATCCCCCAGCAGAGTGGGACATTTGTTACAATTGATGGACCTCCATTGACATTATTACCACATAGTCCATAGGTTACAGTAGTTTTCACTCTTTGAGATGCGCACCCTGTGGGTTTAGACAAGTGTATAAATGACATGTATCTGCCATTATGGTATCACACACTGTAGTTTCATTGTCCTAAAGAGTGTCTGTGGTATCGTAAACAGGGGTTTGTGTGCTCCACTTATCCATCCTTCCCTCCTCCAAGACCCTGGCAAGCACTAATCCTTTTAGTGGTGCCATTATTTTGCCTTTTACAGAATGTCATATAAATGGATCACACAGTGCTATCCTTTTTAATGGCTTCTTTTACTTCATAATTTGCCCTTCAGGTTCCTCCATGTCATATCATGGATTGATGTCTCATTTTTTCCCCTTTTGTTGTTACTTTTTTTTCAGTTGCTCATTTCCTTTTAACACTGAATAATAAAATTTTATGATCTTGCTATACCATAGTTTATTTACCCGTTTGCCTACTGAGGGACATCTGGCTTCAAGGTTTTGGCATTTGTGAATAAAACTGCTATCAACATCTGTGTGCAGGCTTTTTGCATGAAGATAAGTTTTCAATTCTTTTGAGTATATGCCATAGACTGAAATTGGTGGGTCTATGGCAAAAGTATTGCTAGTTTTGTAAGCCACCACCAAAACTGTCTTCCAAAATGGCTGTGCCTTTTTGTTTTCCCACCAACAATGATGAGATTTCTGCTCCACAGAGTTACCAGCATTGGATGTCAGGACCTTGCATGTTCTCTCTAATTGATGTGTAGTGTTATCTCCTTTATTTTTCCTTTTATCTTTTTTTATATTTTCTTTTTCTTTTCTTTTTTCCTTTTTGCTGTTTTTGTGGCTCTTTTTAATAGCTCTGTGTGTAGCCCCACTTGAGATCAGCACACTAGCTGGTTTTTGACAAACTGGAAATCTCACAGGGTAATGTTCCTTAACCAGGATTGTTACCTTCACTGGGAAAGGTATTTTTGGTGATTAGTGAAATTGGTGAGAAGTGGTCAGGTTCAGGATAAATTTTGGATTTGCTTCTGGATCTCCAATTTGGTGAGAGAAAAAAGGAATTATAGATAATTTGCCGATTTTTAAAAATTGTGAGACTAAGTCAATTTGGAATAGGCATTAAGGGTGAAAAGTGGTATCAAGACTTTGAGTTAGACTTTGTTCAATGTTATGTCTATTGCACATCCAGGCACATAGGTCAAATAGACAAGTGGCTCTACAGTCTACAGGATCTGGAGAGAGATCAGGATGAAGATGTAAATTTAGAAGTCTTTAGGATGTGAACAAATTTTAGGTCACTGGAGATGATGAGTTGCAGACAGAAAAAGAAATGTAGGGGCAGAACTGGGCCTTAAATTTAAAGAAGAGGATTTCTTCTTTAAATCTTTAAATAACAGGGATTCAACCAATTTGTGAAACAGAAGAAATCAGAAGTGAATTTCCCAGAATTGATATAGATCACCATATTCAGACTAAAAAGGCTCAGATAGCATCAAGCACCCTGTGTAAAGACATACCTGGAGACGTATGGATAATCATATTTTAGAACCACAAAGATAAAAAGACAGTCCCAGAAAGCAGGTCATGAAGAGACTGAAATAAAAGTGACCTACAAAAGAGATTACATTTCTTACCAACAATACCAAGCACTCAAAAATAATAGCCAACAAATAAAAGGTAATGGAAAAATGAAAACATTTTCAAACCCACCAATATGCTCATGTAGTTTGTTATAGAAAGTTCCTTAAGGATATGCTCCAGAAAAAATGAGAGAACAAATCTAGATAAAAGCTACAGGAGGAAGGAACATAGGACCCAAACAGAAGGAAAGTTTGTATGTGAGGCCTAGAGAGCAAATAATTCATATTATAAAAACAGAAGGAAGACTTTGAAATAGAGCCACTGGGAGGGAAAGAAGGGAAACAGAAAAGGATGAGGATGTGATTATGAATCCTGCAATGTTTGAGAACATGCCAAAGGAAACTGGTAATATGTTAAAAAAAAATTTTAAACAAAAAAGGGAGAATCCAACGAAACTGATTCTAAGTACATTGTAGATTAAGTGAGGAACATGACACTATAAAAGGAAATGATGTCATAGTTGATGACATAGCACATTACTGACAGTAAATGAAATGTCGTTACTGGTTTTCATCTTTTACATCAGCTCATAGATACACCATGGAAAACTGTCCTAAGAGTGTAGAACAAATCATAAACATCAATCCTGCTATTACTAAAATAAAGGCAGAGATGGGAGATGGAAGGAGAGAGAAGGGTAGAAACCTGAGTGTACTGTCACCTTGCAAAGTGGGGAAGTGAGATGCATTTGTAAATAATTTGTGGGCCAGGACATTGAGTTGTGACTAATTTGGTTGTTATCGTAGAGGCATTGTGAGGAGAAACTAGTGATGCTCAAACAGAACCCACGTGCTCTTCAGTGATGAGGGGCTCAATTGCCTGTCACCAAAAAGCATAACTCCCAATACTAGAATTTGGTGAAAAGGAAAGGAATTGTTTATGTAAAGGTTTTCCAGATTTAGATTCATGGTGGAATTCTGCCATTAAGTCCCATTCCCTTTGAAACACCTTCCAAACACGTAGTCCTGCCTAGTTAGGCCAGTTTCAGAACAGAGAAGGCAGAGGTACCATCTTTTTCTAGGAAAATAGAAGTCTGTGGCTCCGCCCGTATTTCCCAGATGCAGTTCAGCTTTCCCAGCAGCTCCCATTCATCTGTGCTTGACCAGGGTTGCAGTGTTTTTTTTCAGCTTTGAATTCAGAACCATGTGGCTTTTCCTAACACATCCGGCTGCAGTCACCTCTCCTCTCTTTCAAACTGAGCAGCTCTCTCCCCTTAATGGCTGCTGCCCTATTTTAAAATTCCTGTCCATGGCCTGGTGCAGTGGGAATGGTGACTAGTAGTGGCCATTTATGGAAGTTTTTGCAGGTCTTTTAAGCCTTTTCACCACCATTCTACAGTCAAAGTCCCCCCATCTCCTTAGTGCATGGAGGAAAATGACTGTGCTCCACTGAGTCTCATTCCCCACCCCCAAGCCACAGGCTGTAAGGACTTTTGGGGACCCCTGTTAAAATACAGCCCTGTATAGACATAGTTAAGGAGGTGGGGAGTGAGGTGAGTGAGCAAAATCCTCATCTGTCACGGCAGGAAGCCAATAGGCAAGAAAGAATGGGTATAAATGTGCTAATGAAGCCCTGGGAGGATACCCATAGGAAAAGGGAGAGGGAGCAGTTCACAGGATTTGCCCCTGGGGAATGGAACCCAACCCAATGGAGAAGCAAGCCAAGAGAATTAATTAGTTTTCTGTGTAAGCCTTCCAGTGTGCTGGTTGGCTTGTTGTTTTTGTTTTGAATCAAAATGAAGAAAATTAAATGAAAAACAAACAGGCCATTTTTATAAAATAAGGAGATTACTTAGGAAGACATTGAAGAGAAAATCAGTAATAAAAAAAAAAAATTGCCCAGGAACCCTGGAGTCTGTGTTTAAAAATACCGCAATTGGAAGCTTAGACCTAGACAAGTTCTTTGAACTGAAACCCTATGGGACTAATTTGCAAAAATACAATTGTAAGGAAAAAGGCTTTTGAAAATTAAATGAGGAGGAATGAACTATTGCAAAGCTGGAGGGCAGAAATTAGGCTTTTAGGGAGTTCCTCCCCACTCTATTTCCACTGCCAAAGTTTATGAAGATTTTTTGAAGTGACTTCAGAACCAATATTAAAAAAATATTTAAAATATAGAAGGCAAGGAAGCACCATAGAATTAGGGGAACTAGCTGTTGATCATCAATACAATGATAATGTAGTAGACAAAGTGAAGAAGTGGTGAAAGGATTCTCACCCTGTCTTTGGAAGCAGTTAGGTAAAGAGGAATGGATGAAATAGTAGCAAGTAAGGAGGGAGAATTCAGATTAGGAATGGAAACAATTGGGGGCAAGAGCCACCAATTTCTCCTCTTGTCCCCACGTGGACCAGATTCAGAAGCTTCCTCTGCAGTTTTTCAGGACAGTCACTGGAATTGGTATGTGAAATGGAAGCTGTGATGTAAGGAAACCCAATAGAAATTGTGTAACTACATCACTTAGCTTCTGTTGAATTTATTTAAAAATTGAAGGTGAAAGGCCACCATACATTGATGTCTCTCTCCCTCTTCCCCTCCCTCTCTCTTTAAAAAATAATAATATTTTAAAAAATTGGACCACAACTTAATAGGTTTAAAAGACAGAACATTTCGTTGTTTTTGGCAGCACAAACAGGAAATACTTTTTAATGGTGTAGGACATGCTTGGTGCATTAATGGAACTATAGACACTTCGGATGGAGTTTTCTAATGTCCTATCTATTCATCTCGGGTTTATTAGCCCATGGTCAGTGGCTGAGTTCAACTGAAACTTGAGATAGACAGAAAAAGCATTAAGAACTTATTTTACAGAATAAATAAATTGAAATTAAAAAATGTTAAGGGGTATATCCCACACCAGAAAAATCAAATTCATAGAGAATTTGGCCTTATATCTCAGCTGTCTGATGCCATAGTTTAGAGCCCTCACACTGAATTATTCAACATTCACATCATATCACATGAAATCTGTTTAAGAGTCTAACACTAGAGGCATGAAAGAGCTTGTTGTGATAATAAAAATGTGTATACATTGGGCACTATTATCTTTACATGCATCTTGGTCTCTAAAGAACTGGTGGCCCTTATATTTTTTTCCCTTCAGATGGCAGATATTGCAAAATTAGAATATATGGCAGAGATTGTGAAGGATCGACTAGTGTTAAGATGGATATATGTCCTAGTTCCCTGGAAAAGTCCTGGTTCATGCTTGTTGTCCCAGTATAGTTAGCAATAATATCCTGTATCATTCTTAATAGTGTCCTATGAGGGGAGATAATTCTCTATGGGTCTCCTGCATTTCTGTCCATACTGTGAGTGAGGGAACAACTCCTTTGTTCTGGACCATCCTTTTAAAAATGTTTACATGGTGAGTAACTTTGGAAAGTAGAGACTCTCTCTCCCTTCAGAGAAGAAGACAGGCATGCTACTGTAATTATAAAAGATTTGGGTTCCTAAAAGTTAAGGTTCCTCTTCTGTAATGCAACCAACTCTGGGTGCAGGCAGTCTATGGGACTTGGGAGGGCAAAGGAAATGGATGCAGATACGGGGATGCCCATGCTCCTTGAAGTGCCATGAATAATAAACTTTTGTCCTTGACCCCGCAGTCTCATGTCTCTGACAGTATCCATGGAACTGTGCCAGGTAAACCTGTTATCATGCAAGTGGCATAAAATCTTAGACCCTTCAAGATTCTTACCAGTTTGTTTTGTACAGTGAATTATTTGGTCTCCTGAATTAAACATCCTCCTTTCTTTCTTTAATGAAAGTACCTGAGGTTTGGCTGGGCACCTTGGTCAAGATTGCATTTCCTACCTTATTCATGGCCATGTGATTAAGTTCTGACCAATGGGATGTGAGCCAAAGAGCTATTTCCCTATCATGATCATAAAGGGATATACACTGCCCTTGACCTTCCTTCCTTTCCTCTGGCTGAGATACAGACCTCATGGTGGCAGTTTAAGAAGATACTTTAGACTTGGGGTAGAAGTTATCTGTTGAGGATGGCAGGGCCACCCGATTAGCCCTGGACCAGCAATCTCTGTAAGGGAGATATAAACTTCTATTTACTTAAATCAACATATTTTTGGATCTTTCTGCAGGCAGCCTGAATACATTTTAAGAAATATAAAAGTGAACTTAGAGATTCCTTTGCTGTTATTACTTTTAATAAATAAAAATAAAAAATCAGACCTAAAAAGTATTTTTAAAGATTTTATTCATTATTTTAAAGAGAGGGCAAGGGAGAGAGGCAGAGAGGGAGAGGGACATCAATGTATGGTTGCCTTTCACCTGCCTCTAGCCACGGACCTGGCTGGAGACCTGGCTGCAACCTGGTTATGTGCCCTGGCTGGGGAATCGAACCAGCAACTTTTGGGTTTGCAGGCCGGCTCAGACCTAAAATTAATAAATGACTTGCTCATAGTGACTGTTAATAAAACTGAAGCTGAAACTCCCAGCTGATTCCTTCCTCCCCATTCTTCACATTGATTGTACCTGACCAGTATTACCAGACCTTATTGAATGTATACACATGTACACACAGCTAAGGGAGGTCAGCATATTATAATAAGAACATCAATAAAATACTCTGCAACAGAGAGTATTTGAAAGAAAAATATGCCATTCTCCTGCCCCGGGCTGCTTTTGATAAGGAAACAAATAACTATAACAAATTGCATTTATTTGGCACCCATTGCTTAGAAAGCACTGCACCAGGACTGTCTGCCCCAGGCTGGATTGTACTGAATTGTACTGAAGAGGAGTTGTTCTGCTCCATGTGGATTTATGGAAATGTCAGAAAAGCATCCTCAACAATGACTTCTAACAACCAAGATCAGAGCATTTCTTTGAGAATTTCCTTCTGCTTGGGAAGGGGAAAATGGTCGTGGGGGGAGATGTCTCTTTGCTAGATTCCAAATTTCTAATGAGTTGAGGGACATAAAACAAGGAGCTCTCTCATGTCCTTTATTGGAGGAACAAAGTTGGAAGATTTATTAGCTAATGGTCAGTTTGGTGAGGGAATTGAAGAGTTTCTGATTTCTAGGAGACCCAAGTTCCTTTGCCCCGAACATGTCCTCTGTGCTTTGTATTTGCTAGTAAAATGAGCGCGTAGTGTGCTGTGGGCGACATGTGACTTCCTGTCCATCTGTGCTGTGCTAGCTATCACTGACCACAAGCTCAGAGTATATCACCCTCCAAGATGATGGTGCTTTGTCGGAGAAAGGCTGCACAGAGTTATCTGAGTAAAAAACAAAGTGATAAAATTGAAATTGGGAAAAGGAGCTGGGAGTCAGTTTTATAGACTCCAGAGATAGGAAACAGAGGAGAACTCACTGGGATTCCCAAGTAATGTTAACCAGAAGTCCAATTTAATGCATGGAGCCGTCAGAATTGCCTAGGAGTCACCCAGCCCTCTTCACTTCCCAGGCAGTCCTTTCTGCCATTGGTAAGACTAAGTGTATTCACATCCTACGTGGCCTAAGTGTCTGCAGTTTTCAAGAGGGAATGGGAACATTGCTCTCTGCCAACATATTGAAGAGTGATGGCGCATAGAAGCTATAAGTGCACTCATATAATTGAGGAATATTAATTTATGGTAAAATCAAGGGTCAATGAAAATGTCATACTGCAATTATAAATGCATGGGTTTGAATAAAGGCAATTTAGGTTTCTTGGGCTGTAGAAGTTGCTTCTGCTCATTTTCAGGGTGATCACACTTGTTCTTATTTTTCTTACACACCTTACCCCCCCTGCATGATACCTTCCATTCTCATCCCCCAAGAGATGACAGGTCTGGGGTCTCAGGAGCCACCAGGAACAGTGCATTCTAGCTCACAAAGATGAGCACTTCATTTCCCTCTAGGGGGACAGGGGAAGCTGGGGTCAGGAGGTCAGTCCTTCTGCCTCAGCCTTCTGGGAACCAGCTCCCTGGATTGGAACTGAAAGGTGAAGATACTCGGAGGGATTTAGTAAAATGTTAGGATTTGCAACTTATTATAGTGCAACAATTTGTAATTGAACAGATCAATGGCTGAAATTCCAGTTAATCTGTGCTTTTGGTTGTTTGGTGAAAGGGAAGGTTCTTGACGACTTGAGCTTTCCTAAGAGGGTCTTTGTGGTTGCATCCTCCACAGGTGAATTAACGTCTTGAATCTTGTTTTCCACCTGCACCCTCTTCAGGTCACTCCAATGCCACTTCTGTATGGAGGAGGCCATCTGTACATAGATGGAGTTTCCAGGCTCTCTCGAATTTTCATGTCAAGTGTAGCACTGGATTTTCATTAGATAAGCCCAAAGGTCCCCTCTAAACATTTCCAGGAGTGAGGGTATATTTGGATCCTCAGATGCTACTTATCTTTCTAGGGTACCTGACAAGTAGTCGTGCCATTGGGCACATTAATTTTTTTCAGAAGCTCCACAGCATATCCCATGTTATTGAAAGGGAGGTGACACTATCTTACAGGACAATGCATTTCCACTGTTATAGCAATCCTAGTCGGTTTGTTTTGGCTGCAGCTGAGGTGCGATGGCCCCAGAAAAGAAAAGCTCACTGTCTCTTTCTTTTTGTTTCCCAAGGCACCACTCCAGCTTCTGTTAGCTTGCTTGGATTTAGAGTCTCCCTCCAGAGAGGATTTCCGCCAGTAGCATTTCCAGAATCTTCTGTCCTCTTCACAACCACCCGCCAAGTATTCATTGTGTTCCTTTTCTATTGGAGGCAATCCTGTAAAGATCTCTTTAAAAGATTTAATGCTTACCTAAAGTTTTAGAGACCCTCTGAGGCAATATCTTGGCCTACCAGTTGCAGAGGATTCCAGCCTTCTTAACTTTAAGTGGAAAACCTGAAAAAAATGCTTAGTTGGCTTTTCCCCAAATGGATTGAGAGCCTGCTTGTCAGGGGCCAAGTGACAACTGTGACATATTGGAGTTCTCCCTGCTTATGCTCCCATGGTTTAAAAATAGGTTTATGACCGCCATAATGACTTCTCTGCTGGTGGGCACGCTGAGCTATGGGTGACCAGAGACCCTTTCCTCCAAGCAGGCTGGCCTTGGAGCAGGGTCAGCTCTCTTTCACTGTCACCTTCTCTCAACACCTCAGCCCCACCACGCACAACACTGAGAAGGCTCTTGGCAGGCCTGCCCCTTCCAACAACCTTGACTCTGCCCCTCGTGTTGGGCGACATGTGACTGTGGGAACAGTTCCTCTCTGTTCGGGCTGAGTTCCAGGATGGAATGCTCTGTCCGTGTCAAGATGAGAAGCTTGAGTACCCCACTGTGGGACTTGACCCTTGCCTCCTCATCCACGTGAGACTATAAAGCAGTTACCACTGTGGAGGCAGAGAGTGGCTGGAGGTTGGAGAATTTTAGCTTTTTCTGCCTCTCCCTCACCTTAAGGCTAATTAGAAGGGGCATTGGGGTACAGGTGAGGGGCTTCAAGGAGAATACTTGTAGTTTTGTGAATCCTCTGCACGGAGGGGATGGTAGATTCTGGTCTGCCTCTTGTCTGAGAAATCTGAAGGGCACACTGGGCTGCGGGGGCACAGGGCAGAACCTGAGGTTCGGGACCACAGTGCCTTGGTCCCACCAAACATGGGTTCCCAATGCGTGTTTTCCAGGCATCCAGTGGTGCCCATGCAGAGCCAGCTTGCCAGGGTCCAGAGTCATTTTGCAGTGACTCTTCCAGAAAAGCTGCTAGCAGGGGGATGTAACCCCAAAGGAAAACTCTGTGAGGAGGCAGTCTGCAGGGAAGCAGGAGCCTAAAAGTGGCAAGCAGGGCTGGGGGGTCTTGCACCGCTGCAGTGAGGAGGAGGCGAGAGGTCAGACCACCCGCAGAAAAGCCCACAGGCACCCAGGGGACAGGCAGCGTGAATGCCACAGCTGGGCAGAGGCAAGTCCAGATGATTCCAACTAGGAAAGATTTTTTCTATACCTTCTCTTCACCTTTTCCTCTCCATCCCTGTAAAGGAATGTTCAGACATGTTGGTTAGAACTCCCACTCCCTTCCCATTGCTTCCTGCAGTAGCTGCCTGGAGACAAATTTGAAATCAAATGTGGAGTTTTGATGTGGGGTTACTTCAGAATTTTTATCACTCAACTGTGACTACTTTAGGAACCAAAGTAAAGGCCCACATTGAATTTTCACAATGTACGTGTACACATAAATTGTAGAACTGGCCCAGGTTTTCTTTCAAGGGAAGGGGAAGAACAAACAGCCCAAAGGATTGGGTTTGAAAGGCTCATGAGGAAAAAGAAGACAGGAGATTCTGTTTTGTTACACATCCAACTTGTTCAGTGTCATAATTGCCAAGGATGTTTCTAAGTAGAACTGGGAGCTTGCTGTTCACTTGTGGCTTCTGCGTCCCACCCCCACCCCCATCAGTTGTCCTAGTCTAACACTCCACCTAAATGTGGGGACCAGAGTTGTATAAACATGGCCCAACATTCTGTGCCATCTTTACCTCTCAATGACAATAACCTTTTAAATGGACCCTATAGATGATCTTGTGGCTGAAACGGAGCTTTAAGTGCTTAAAGATTTCATTTGCTGAGAGTAAAACAGCTATTCCTTTCCAAATGCCTAATGCGCTCCAGATAGTTGGCTAATACTTAGCATATATTACCTTTCAGATAACTGCAAAAACAGGTTTTGTCATTAATAATATTTTTTACAGATGAGGTAACTGAATCCTCAACATGCTGATCCTGAGCCCATGGTTTCTCCTTCACCCGTGGTTTCTCCCTCACCTGTACCCCACTATATCACACGGGCCTTTGGAGAGCTGTGTGGTGCTGGAACTTTTCTCTGTTAAAAACGAGCTGGTTTTGTTTAAGGCAGTGTGGTTCCTAACCACTGTGTAAGCTTTCTCCTCCAGGGGCCATTTGGTTGTCATGAATTTGGGGAGGGTTCTTCTGGCCAATGATCCCGTGACAAGCCTACAATGTACAGGATAGCACCCCCCCCCCCCCAAAAAAAAAAAGACTCACCCAGCTCCAATCACAGGCACACCAAAGTGGGAAAATTCTGGTTCAAGCAACTTTAAAAAGCGATTAATATGACTGAGTAGAACAGATGTGCAGTTTTAGCTGAGTGCATGGCTAGATCCATGGGTGACGGTGATAGGATTTTATAAGAGAAAATGTTAAATTCATCTTACTGGTCCCAGGACCCCTGATAGGTTATATATTTTAAACTATTGGTAAATATGGGATGCTTGAGCATAAAGGGTCCCCCAGGGACCTCTGGCCCCTGGAAAGGATCTAGGTAACCAAACCCTTTCCTAGCTCACTTATTGTCAGGAGCCCTTGCATTATTTTCTAGTGTTTTTTTTTTTAATACCTTATTGCTTTATTTAATGTCTTTTAAAATCCCAAACAAACCTCACATTAGAGTTCTCAAAAGCCAGGTGAGTATCTTATTTCATTTATTTTCATAATAGGAGAGTCATGTGCAAGTTTGCTCACTGCCATAAATAACCTCACAGCAGAAGAGAGGTTGTCCTAGCATAATTAACAGTATCAGAAATATTATAGCATTAATTTAAGTAACCAGAGAGTAAGAAAAGAAAAAGAAAACAGCAAGTCCTGGGGCTGAATAGCTATTTCGAATATAAAACAGCAGAGAAACCTGGAGACCACAATGTGAAAACAAATACAATTATGATTAAGAAAAAGCTTGAAGAGGGGAGAGGTAGTCACCTATTGGCCAACTTAATTCTTGACTTCTACAACGAATTGGAAGTGGGAAGAAACAAATTTTGCTTGAATGTAACCAAGTGATTCCAAGTACAATGCTTCACAATGCCACCCAAACGCATTCAGATTGTTGCTGTTGCCCAGAGAAGAATAAATGGTGAACATCTGTGTGTACCCCATGCGTTCGCATACAGCATGCTCCTGCCATAAAGATTTTCATCGAATAAAGCAGCCTGCACACACCGAGGCTCGTTTTATAATGCTGCCTGGATTTGAAAATGGATAGAGAAGGTTATTATGCCCTCATAAATCCAGGCCAATTAGGCAGAGAACCATTCCAGGCACAGAAACTCATGTTCCTGCATGCTATCACCTCCTTTAGGTGCTATTCTGCCCGAGGAGGAAGCCTCAGAACGTGACACAGAAGTTGTTTTCCTGGCAAGTTGGGAGCACACCTTTGTAGGATTCTGGCTGGTATAAACCCAGTCTTTCATCTGGATGATGTCTGTTATTCCCAGGCCAGCTGTGTTTCAGAAGGATGTGAAACGGATCACATAGCTTGAGGAAAAGTGCTACGGAGACTGAATTAAATGATGGGCAAGTTGGTGAGGGGCAGGTGATTCAAATGTAGAAAGTAATACATATGAAGATGCAGTGAATGTGACTACCTCATTATTCTAGCATTTTAAGTGCTTTACAGAGTTTATTTTGATAAGTATCAATTTACAAGGAAGTTAGGAAACAGGCTCATCCCTATTTAATTACTAAGAGCAGAACTCAATTAATTGAACACTTATTATGCATCAAGTAACGTGGAAGGTGCCCAGACATAAGTTTAAGAAGATACAGTCCTTGATTTTATGGGACCTCAATTGAACAAGAATAAAACAAACGGATAAACAGGTATTCTGCTGCAAGACAATAAATACAATTCTGGAAAGGGCATGGAGATTGAAGATGTCTTGAGATAGAGGTTGAATCAGTTATTGACCGGTTCAGGGTGGGGGTTGAAGGAGAGGTGCCCCTCAAGTGTGTCTGCTACTCCTTCATTGCAAAGAACTAGAGGGCTAGTGGTGCCATGAACCAAGAGGATGTTGGTGCAGGGAAGGAAAACCAGTCTAAATGGCAAGTTGGAGTTAAGTTTTTAAGAGACTGGATTTAAGGTTTCTGAATAGTCAGGTAGCAATTTCCAGTAGTTAGGCAGAAATATGAATTTGGCTATGAGGAAAGAATTCTGAGTTGGAAAAATAGATTCAAGATACGTTGAGGTTAAGTAAAGCTCACCATGTTCTGCTTTTTATGGGCAGAGAAATGGATTCTCACTTTGGGTCATTTTTCCTTCAGGACTAGAAGCTTTTTAGAAAGCACTATGTCAACGGCCTGGACAATTTTTCAATAATTGACTTAAAAAATACCTATTGCTAAAAATCAATTGATGAATGAATGAATTGTATTATATGTGAACATAGTAAAGCTATTATAAGAAATAAAAATTCAGCTGATGTAATTTTTTTACTCCAAAGTATTTTTTCAAAGGAAGGAAAGAAGGAGGGAAGGAAGAAGGGAGGGAGGGAAGGAGGGAACAACCTCACAAAATGAATTTATGGAATGAATGAACTGAAAACATCTATGAGACCATTTAATTCAATTTCCTACTTTTGCTATTGAGGGAACATAGACCAGAAGAGTAAAACTATGGCTTTTTAGAGTCACACCCAACTATCTCTACCCTCCCACCACCTGGTCTTCTTCCACACAGTTTTCTTATTTGTGTGTTGTTGGTTTTTAAACACATTGCCAGTGAGAGCAAAACAGAATGAAAGAGGGACCCATCCGAAGGAGAAGACCCGAGTGAGACCTGAGGAAGCATAGGCTTGCTTATGGCTCTGGAGAAATGTATATTCAATGAAGCTGATTGTCTCTGTTTCTCTTTTTAATGAAATGAGTTCTGACAGCAAGTGTTCACCAACTCCTGGTGAAAAAACTTAAAGTACTTAACTAATTAAACATTCCATCTTTTTGCATGTGACATTTTAATCAACTGGAAACTTTCCAGGCCAAATTATTGAGTTGGAAATAAAACTTTACACGATTCAACATTATAAATGAAGACTAATGCATTTTCCATTGAGAGCCAGTCTTAAGGATAGAGCATAACTTCATTTTAAAGTGGACCACTTAAAAATGGAGAGTTTCAGGTGCAACTTGTTTATGATGCCTAAAATGAAATAAAAAATCTTAAATGGCTGAGTTATCAAAGGAAGGAGCCCCTAAAAATTACAATGCACTACAAGATTTCCATTTTTCACAGAATAAGTGCATTACCTGTCTTCAGACTCAATTCTTACGTACGCATCCTGCCTCTATTACTTATAACTGTTTTAGTTAGTGAAACTTTGTCCTCAGTCACTGGGAAGAGTTAAAGTGGTAGACCTTTGGTGATTTTAAGAACTTTAAGAACTAAGAGAATAGTCCCCTCACTTTCATTTTTCCTCCCTTTTCACTAGGGTACACACTTTTGAGTTGACTTCATCCAAATATCATTTACTCTTTTTTTTTTTCTTTTAAAGATTTTATTTATTATTTTTCAGAGAGAGGGGAAGGGAGAGAGGCAGAGAGGGAGAGAAACATCAATGTATGGTTGCCTTTTACCTGCCTCCAGCTATGGACCTGGCTGGAGACTTGGCTTGCAACCTGGTTATGTGCCCTGGCTGGGAATCGAACCAGCGACCTTTGGGTTCACAGTAATTTACTCTTTTTAAGTCATCATTTATTTTTCTTAGTATATGTTAAGGGAGATTTGTGATTTCAGGGGAATAATTCTGGGTCTCCCCCTTTCTCAGCTTAGGATATATGGCCTATTAAAGTCCATTTTAGCCAAGGTGCTTGAGACTTAATAGTTGTTAAATAAACATCCAAGGAATAAATAAACAGTGGTAGGCAAGTGGATTATTTTTTCCATTAAAATGCATAGACCTTGTGACATTTTGTTTTCAGAATCTGTGTAGTATCTGAAAAAGACATTATGGGTCATTTGTTGGCCCATCTGGCAGTTTGGGGTGGGGTGCATCAGTCTGTTGCCAAGGGGACAGTGGTGATCAGCTGCCTGTGTGACTCCCCAGTGTCTTGCATTTTACGCATCTGTCTCTGAGAAATGGGGCAAAAATGGCATGGTTGTGCTACGTTGGATGCGAAATGGTTAAAGAGTAATAAAATCCTGATCTTGACAACCAGAGAAAATGTTTCATCATATTACATATGGAGTCAAATTGGGGGGATGTTGCCTTCTAGTGGAGGATTGCTGTTGAAGTTTGGACTTCAATCAGGAAATTACTTTTTCATAAAAAAACAGAAGGAAGTTAGAAAACAGACCAGGGTAAGTCAGGTAATGAATGCAGAGATGTGCAGAGCAGGGGGGCTCTGGCTGGAGAGGAGAGGAGCTGAATACAATGGAAACATCTTCAGGAAAAAACAGTGGGATCTGTATGGAGAGTCAGGAATAATCTGATTGCTGCCGTTCAGGCAGAATAGGTTGACTAGCAGATGTAGTTGCACTACAATCAGAAAACAGAATCAGCAGAAGCATGAAAAAGCCGACAAGAAGCCCCTTCCCAAAAAGAAACTAGAGGCAGCCAGTTTTTCAGTGACTACTAAGGAAAATTCTGTCTTCTGTCAATAAAATTAATCATGATCCTATCTAAAGACAGCTGTGTGCATGTGTGGTGACTTCTCTACCATGTGGAGTGAAAAGTATAGGGAAGCTTAAGAATAATACCAGGGTGAAGAGAAGTACAGATTGAACAAAATTCCTTTCCTTAGGCATACCATGTTCCTTCTTTTAGGTGAAAAGTTGCAGATGACTATCTGTTCGTTCCAGTGTGTTTTATGCAAACGTAAGTAAATTAACTTCATTCTAACTCGTAGTTCTCATTGCGTGGGTTTAGTTATTCCCAGCTTGCTGGAGACATGTTGCCTTCTTAAATTCCTAAGAACCCTTCACCGTGTTCCTGTAGCTGTAGATTTGACTTGGCCAGAGTCGCTGATTTGCACCAAGATTGCCAGAAGCGGGCAATCCTGGGGTGGAGCGTTACCATCAGATTTGCTTTTCCCTGGATGTCCTACATATCCATCTCTGTACTTGACCCAGTGCAGATGTTCTATTAATGATGTTCTGGGCCCTGGCCAGGTAGCTCAGTAGGTTAGAGTGTTGTCCTCATGTGCCAGAGTTGTGTGTGACTGCCATCTGGTCAGGGCACATATAAGAATCAGCCGAGGAGTGTGTAAACAAGTGGAACAACGAATCGGTGTTTCTTCCTCTCAAATCAAGCAATAAAAACTTTTTAAAAATGATGGTTGTTCCAGCAATATCTTCTTCTCACCAAAATCTTATCCATGGCTGTAACTGCACCCAGGCCTTGAGAATATCATGAGTTGAACCAGTTTGCTTAGCGACACTGACGAGACCAAGAGTAGAATTCAGGGCTTTAAAAATTTTTCTCTATGAAGCTTAGGCTCTTTTATTGATGCTTGTATCTTGTTATTTCCATACTCATTAACCTACATTGTTTCGCACTGTCATTGTACAAGGCCTAAACTGAGAGATTTTCGTGACCCTCCATAACGTGATACCATCTGCTTTCTGAAGATGTTAGCATTATATTCAGATACCTCTGCTGCCGGAGTCCCTACCTGTTCTGCCCGTCCCTGCATACGCTACTTGATTTACACCCACCTTTTTACCAGGACAGCTTCTTGTTTAGCTTGACCATACAGACCATTTTCTCCCACATCTTAAAGAACTGCTCTACCCAGTGGCCTCTCCTGTTCTGAGGTGCTGCTGTGTGAGTTTTGAACATCTCGTAGTTTATTGCATAATTATACACCCCCTTTCATAGTTTTCTGCTTCATTTTTGTTTTCTTATCTTTCCAAGTAGAATAGTAATTCTGGAAGGACAGGGATTTTCTGGTAGCTCCATGGCACCCAGGTCAGCCATGAAGAAAAGAACAGACTTCAAACTACTTGAAATGAATCTTTGTCAAAGTTCCATTGAAAATGTCTCCCTGACAGAAGCTTCCTTCCTCAGAACCATGGTGGTCTATGGTTAGGCGATCCTGACTCCCATCCTTTTGTTCAAGGTACAGCTACCCCTTTTCAGTCCTTGCATTGCAGTGGCAGGCCTGAAATAGCATACAGATTCATTTTGAAAATTAAGATTAATTTTGTTTTGAGAACTTTGCAGCACCCCTTGGAACATAATTAGCTTTTCTTCATGTCAGTGCACAGCTTGATTTGAGAAACATTCTCCAAATTACAAGCAGAGCTAGTGGGATGCATTGACATCAACCAGTGCCGATTAAAGCTCATTGGTTAATACTGTCACAAAGTGCCATATTAAGGAGCATTAGGTCAGAGGTCAGGAAAACAGAGTCTGTGGTAATTAATGGTTTGAGGCACCTAGAGAAAGACACAATGGAAGAAATTTGACAATGGTAAGGCACCACAGAAATGTAAGCTAATACCATATGATTAATGTTATTTTAGTAGTTTGATCATTATAGTACTGGGCACTTAGCAATATTCAAAGCACACCATTTGCTGACTTTGGAAGTAATTTGTCTCATGTTTTATTGCTTTCCATGGATATGTTTTGGGAGTGGCCAAATTTTGCTAAATTTAATTCATGTTTAAAAATTAGCCCTGGCTGGTGGCTTAGTGGAAAGATGCCCACCTGTGAATCCAAAGGTTGCTGGTTTGATTCCCAGCCAGGGCACATAACCAGGTTGCAAGCCAGGTCTCCAGCCAGGTCTGTAGCTGGAGGCAGGTGAAAGGCAACCATACATGGATGTCTTTCTCCCTCTCTGCCTCTCTCCCTTCCCCTCTCTCAAAATGATAAATCTTAAAAATTACCTGTTTTATTCCCCCTATTGTCATTGTGATTGCAATATTTTTTTATTGTGGTGGAAGATGTAAAATGAGATTTATCCTCTGGTCAGTTTTTGTAAGTGCTCATTATGGTATTAACTGTAGGTACAAACAAGGTTGTATAGCAGATCACTAGAATTTATTATCATGTGTAACTGAAACTTTATACCCATTAACTAGGAACTCCGTTTTCCCACATGATGTATATTTTACTTTGTTCCAACTATCCCCAAAAGGGTTATTTTTATACTAGAAAATAACAACATCAACTTTATTTATATTTTCTACTCATTCAAGGGGTCTTGCATTGCTCAATTATTTATTGGCTTAAAATTTCATATGCACTGTGTGGCAATCACATTTAAAATGACTGAGTTAGTAGAGCAATGAATCTGCATCCAATTTTATGTTAAACTTGAACATTTTTCCATGGAAACTATTTGGATGATTCAGAAGACTTTCAGGGATGATGCAATATGTGCAGCCCAAATAAAAGAAAGGTGAGGCACAAATTTTTCAAAGATGGTCGAGAATTTGTTGGAAGTTCTAGAAGGCCTGAAACAAGCAGAACTCCTGAGTATGTTGAACATGTACAGGCTGCGATCAACAAAGATCTTCGACGGATAATACAAGAACTAGAAGCTGATTTGGGGATTCCAGAAACTACCATGTCTGAGATTTTGATGCAGGATCTTGGCATGAGACATATCATGGCAAAATTTATTCCACACTTCTGCTATCTGGGCAGAAGTGACATTGTGCTGCAATTGCTAATGACCTGATTCAAACCAATGAACCAGATTTCCTCAAGAAGGTCATAACCAGAGATGAGTGGTGGGTCTGCAGCTATGATCTGGAAATGAAAGTCCAGTTGTCCCAATGGAAGTCACCTGGTTCTCTATGCCCAAGGAAGGTACAACAAAGTTTCAGCAAGATCAAGACCATATTAAATGTGTTTTTTGATTGGGAAGTCACAAGTATACCTCTCCAGGTCAAACAATGATAAAGGAGTATTACCTCAATGTTCTTCATTGGTTAAGAGATGCAATATGATGAAATTGGCTGCACTATGGTCAGCTGGTGATTAGCAGCTTTATCACAACAATGTGCTCACTGGTGTATCATGTCTCATGTAGAGATTTTTTTGGTGAAACATCAAATATCCGAGGTGACTCAGCCCCCCTATAGCCTAGATATGGTGTGTGATTTCTGGCCTTTCCTAAAACTAAAGTCACTTTTGAAAGAGAAGAGATCTCAGACCATCAATAAGATTCAGGAAAAATAGTTGTACAATGGGGCAGCTGATGGTGATTGGGAGAACTGTGTGAGGTCCCAATGTGCCTACTTTGAAGGGAACTGAGGTGTCATTTCTTATATACAATGTTTCTTGTATCTTGTATCTTCTTCAATAAATGTATTTTTTCATATTACATGGCTGGACACTATATATATATATATATATATATATATATATATATATATATATATATAACATAGATATAGTCAATGGTGCAGTGATAGCCAGAGGGAAAGGGAGTAGGGTATAGGTGAAGGTGGGCAAACGGGGATACCTGAGGATAAAAAAGGACTTTACTTTTAATTTTCTTATCTTTGATAGAAGAATTAGGTGCACTCCAAGTTTTCTTCCCATTCTTATGCTCTGTGATAGCAGCACATTCATTACCGAGTGCAGCAGATGGTCATGTGTGTTATTCACACGTCTCACATTCAGAGAATGACCAGCATTGTTCTCGTTAGAGAAAAGAGTGGAGAGAATGCTGTGCCCTCATGCTTTTCCGGAGCATTGAATGTCCATATCAGTGTTGGCAGGATAGAGGACATAGTACAGATCCAAAGCCTCTTTAGGGAGTTACCTATGTGAATAATCTTGTAAATTTATGCTCAAAGTGGATGTGAGTGAATACATGAAATGAACTTCTGGGTTTTGAACCATCTCTCCCAAGCATCCAGCAGGGAAGGGTTAGCCTGTATTTCCCAGCTTTAGTTCATTCAAAACCCACGAAACACAATAAAACCAGAGTAAGAGCCCTCTTCTCAAGTTCTTGGCTCTGGGCTGCAAACAGCTCTGTGGAAAGGATAAAATAACCATTCTGAGTTTACCTTCAGGTACTTGAATGAAGTGCTTTGTCCTGTTCAATGTAAACAGCCCTTTTGCTCAAACTGATAGGTGTCTTTTATGCGTTCTTTGACATTAACAACTAAAGGGGAAGAAAAGTAACTAAGGATATGGAAGACCCAGAGTTGATATCCTGGAAGAAATTCCAATCTCAAAACAATATTTCAGGAAATGAAAAAGGTATCAGATAGGCACCAGTAATACCTGCCTATCCATTTGAAGGGGGATCATCTGAGTGAAATAGGATTTTATATTTAAGATGAAAATGTTTTCATGTTCAGGGAGAGTTTTAAAATTGTGAGAAACTTTAGACAATATCACTATTTTTAATGTGATAAATAAGGAGGGAGCGATTTTATGAAAGCAACCTAGTATTTTAAAATGCCTTTTAAAAGCCTTCAGCTGGAGTTGAAATCTCTTACATGATAACCACCATATACAAGGGAAGTCTAAGGCCTAAATAAAACATGAAATAGCCCTGGCTGGTAGCACAGTGGATAAGGCGCTGGCCTGCGAACCCAAAGGTCGCAGGTTCGATTCCCCAGCCAGGGCACATAACCAGGTTGCAAACCAGGTCTCCAGTCAGGCTGTGGCAGAAGGCAGGTGAAAAGCAACCATACATTGATGTATCTCTCCCTCTCTGCCTCTCTTCCTTCCCCCTCTTTCTAAGGATACTTAAAATCTTTAAAAAAAAAAACAAACAAAAAAAAACATGAAATAACTTTTAAAAATGAGGTCTGGATGGTAATTCACCTGAGCTAATCCTCTCTTTCTCTTTAAAGCCATGAATCTGCTATTGTTTTTTGATGTGGAGATGAAAATTCATTTCCTTCTTATTTTCACGCATATCATGCTTCTCAATGTTAAAATAATAGAGGCCAAACTGTACAAGGAAACAGTGCACCAAAATAGTTGAAACTGCATGTGAGATACTAAAACATCTGGATGAAAATAAATGAAACATTAAATCAACTGTCAGGCAACTGTTTTGTTTATCCAGTGTTAAATATCTGTTTTTGTGAAACACACGGATATTTATTGTCATGTTAAAAAAAAAAAAGTTTTCTAGAAGTGGAAGGATCTTTTATTTTGTATCTGCATGCATCAGGATGATTTCTGTCCAGGATTAAGATTGAAATCTGATAATGACATTCATTTCCTGGAACAGAAGTTGAGAATGGCTTCCTAGGTGGTTTAAGATGATTAGAAACACCTTCACAATCATGCACAGATACTCTTTCATTAACTTCTTGTTTTCCCAGTGAACCCATTCGGTTCCTTATCCCTCAACCCCAACCCAAACATGCACTTATAACTTTGCTCTCCTTGGTGGGTCTTAATTGAGAAAGCAGATTAATAAACCCATCAGGTTTTCCCTATTGGAATACGGGATTCATTGTGATCCTAAAGGATGTGAAGCTCTTTGTCTCTTACCAGCTCTATTACCATTGCATTAGAGTCCAGTCACTAGAGGGAAAAGTCACAGTACTCTGAAAAGGGAGGGTTTAAGATAAAGAACTGTCAACTACGTCCATGATATTAACTAAGAGGAAATAAAGGAGAACTTGCCATGACTGAAAGGGAAAGCGGGAACAATATCAGAAGGGAAGAATCCATTCCAAGGCAAGGATGAAGATTTTGATGGTGAATGTTGTTTGCTGAGTTGCCCAGGTCAGAGCTTACCCTGAGTCATGGGCCAGCGAACTCACCTTCAGAAAGCCAGCTGGAGGCCTCTGGGATTTTCTTGGTAGTCACCTGACTACGAGCCCAGGGTAGTGGGAGCAGAAAAAAATACTAAAGGACACTGGTAGAGTCAGGAGGGGAAACCCTTCCCCTCCAGGTCCCTTCCATATCTCCACTGGGATTCATGTCATACCATCTAGAAAGGGGAAAATGTTGGAGTATCACACGCAGGCAATGAAGGGTGAGTCTGGAACTGAGAGGCAGTAACTGATAATTGGCACATTCTTTCTTACAGAGGGCAAAGTCAGGTTCGGATGTTGTGTCATAGCTGAAAAGAAGTAAATCACAAACAAGGGTCATGCAGCCTTACAGTGCAATTCAAAGGCTAAGTCCAATCTTCACTCTTTTTGTGATTTAATTTCTAAGCCTTTGGATATAAGATACCATCAACCATTGAAGGACAAACCATCGAGGACCATGATGGTACTATCATGACAGAAAATCAATGCAAATTAGGCTATATCATGCCATTGATTGGCCTTTTGCACCCTAGTTTCTGAAACATTAAGGTATGAAATAAGATCTTAGAAATTTTGAGTCTTTGTTGTCTTAGAATCAATAAAACACAATAACAAATCATCATAACTTTGGTTAGCAAATGGTCTCTCTTCTTCCTTCTTCCTTGCCTTTTTACTATTCCAAACTTAATAAGCTTTCCATGTGTTGTGTGTATCCCATTTTTCTGACATTGATACTTGGCATTCCATTCCTCCCATATCCTATAAAGTTGTCTTCTGACCATACCTGATTATATGCATTTATACTATTCCCTAATTATTTCATGTGTGTTACACTTCTCTTCCTCTTCATTGTAAATCCCTTAAGGCATGGGTGGCAAACACAAGGCCTGAGGGCTGAATCCTGCCCTCCACCTTGTTTTATCCCAGCACCTTTGGCCCAACATCTCGTTTCTACCTGGCTCGCTTAACTATTAAGGAGTAGCTACATTTATACAGTCCTGAAATGACATTCGGCCCTTTGAAGGCAACCGTAATGCTGATGTGGCCCCCAGTGAAAATGAGTTTGACACCCCTGCCTTAAGGAATCTTATTTGCAACTTTCATACATGCATATAGAAAGTTTGGTTCATTCAGTTAATGCTGTGGTAAGTAAGGTACAATTACTATCAATCTGTGAAAATAGCTACCTATTCCTATTTGGCTTAAGACATTCAAATGTGGTTTGGAGAGTTTTGGTAATCATAAATATTTACATTTAATTTGTGTAGGCATTGAACTTTGGTTCGTATTTCAAGGGAAAGTCCAAAGCATGATAGTGTGAGATGAATGTACATTTGAACTTGAGCTGAACTGAGTGGCTCCTTTAGCTCTTCCATCAATACAGTTGCCCAAGTCCTCAGAAGGTATAGATGTCAACAGGCTCTTTGCATTGTCACTTTCCTGAGATCCAGGCCAAGGTTAACCCTTTATCAACCAGCAGGTGGACTTGGCACCAAAGCCATTTTAAGGATCTCTATTAGCAAAGACGTTTCACAAGGCAGGGGAAAGGAACTGAGGTGTGGACTTTCTCCCTCAAAAAAGTGCTTCCAACAAGTCACATTGGAGGAAAATATATGTTAAGGGAAAGATCACTTAGCAAGAACAGATTTTAAACAGAGGGGAAGGCTGCTTTGCAATTTAATTTCCAACCAGGAGAGTACAGCTTGAACTCTGACAACTATACATAAACCTTAGAAAAGGTCCTTTGGACAGCTAAGGGTAGTAAAAGAGAGAAAGAGGGAGAAAAAGATCATCACGTTTTTCACCTCAGTGGTGGATTAATCTCTGGAATGACTTTCCTGTGGAGGTGGACCATAACTCTGGGGAGGTTGGTGCCGTTCTGTACTCTTCTGTCTGCACCCATTAAATGCTGTTAATGAGGACGGTGAACTTGAAGAATTGGGACTGACCTGTTTTGCACCCATTATTTCACCAGCTTTTCCATCTGTCCCATCAGGCTGCTGGCAGCCTTCTCTCTATCTTGAGAAAGGAGGGCCAGGAAGCGTAAGTATTTCAAACTCTTTTGATGGTTTTTTAGCCTGGATATGTTTCTTTTTCAGATAAATATTTTGAACAAGCTTTATCTGAGTTTCATTTTGAGAGCAGGAGGTTGAACCTGGCAGCAAAGGCTACCAAAGCTAAAATGCTCACCTTCATTTCATTCAGACTCCATTTATGTAAAAACCATAACTTTGAAAATGGAAGGATGTGTTGGAAGGGGGCTTTGGATTGTAAGATAGAGCTGATTAAAAAAAAAAAAAAAAAAAAAATCCAGGCTGTGTATCCTAGATGACCAAAATTAAAATTTTTATTTGTGGTCACATCCGAAGCCACAGGGTGGCTAGAAGGGAGGTCCATCACTTCCAAGTTGGTGATCTGCTCTCACAGATATGATTCTGTTGAATAAAAGAAACTGTTCTCTAAAAAAGGAACAAATACAAAAGCCTCCATGTGTAAGCTTTGCTTATAATCACTCCCACTCAGGTATTTATGTTTTTAATTTTTACTTGTTTCTCTGATGCTTTTGGAAACTGAGAGAGGATGTAGATCTCTTGCAGATGCACTTTCAGGGGCCCCTCTGGGGTAGCGGGGTAAACAATGGGAGGCTCCTGGAAAAATAAAACCATTGTCCTCAGAGCCCCTTGGCACATATTTGACCTTGACGGCCAGAACATTGTGTAGGGATCGTACACAGTCCATCCAAAAGATAAATTGGTAGGATGTAGAAATGCCAGGACACATTGGAGACCTACAAAAGTTGAGGACATTTGTCATGCTATGTTCAGTGGCGAGAACGGAAGGCACTGTCTCCATTCCTCCCTGAACCTCTCAGAATCAGTGAGTTAGAAGTGGCGGTATTTCCTAATTTACATCATTTAAGGAGGCAATATTTGGTACCTAAGAAGTCCTTGTAAGCTCTAAAATTGCGATGAATACGTTCCTAATAATTATTACTTTGTGCTACATTTGGCAGTATCAGTAAATAATGCTTTATTTTGTACTCCATCTCTTATAGGTAATTCTCAAAACATAATAAAATACTAGTCCTCTTGCTTTAAGAGCTAGCATCAGTTCAAATACAGTGCTATACTTTTTCTCATATAAAAATACTTTTTCTCATAAATTTCTTATTTGAAAAGATACAATTCCTTTTCCAGCCTATCCTCCCCCCTCAAAAAATAGTTTCCTAATACAATTTATGCTCAAAAAATAGTTTCCTAATACAATTTAAGCAATGGCCCTAAAACATCTGCATTTAGATTAATGATGCCTGCAGTGTTTTCTCTGACAAGTAGGGATACAATCCATACTTCTAGGGAGCTTTAGAACAAAGTAACAGCAAGTCTTAAAGAAATTTCCACTCTGGAATGTGGAAAAGTCTACTGCTGCAAATGATAGGCCATTTAAGTTCCTACTCTAGTTATTTTGGTTGCCAGTAGAGTACCCTGATATTTTAGGTCATCCTTCTTGTGCCCTTCACAAAGTTAGAAACATTAATATACACATATTTATATAAACAAGCATATCCTAAGCATAGGGCTTAGAATAAGAAGACCTGGATTTAAGTCTCCACTTTGCTACTTAAGAGATGTTGAGGCAAGTATACAAGCTATGTGACAAAGTTCTCATTAGATGTTAAAACTCTGTAATTTGTTGTTATTATTATTCATGACAGGTAGATGGGATACTTACTTTTGGAGAGATATCCAAAGTACTCATATAGAAAAGCTGTGCAAGTCTTCCCTTATTCATTACAGGAAATACAATTCTAAGACTCTAAGGGCAGCTGTCAAGGTGAGTGATGTTGCACTTGACCTTTAAAAATGTAGCACATTCTCACAGAAAAGTTGGGACGTGAAATATCCAATCCTGAGATAGGAAAGTTATGTGGAGAATGCCTCTCAAATACAATCTATGTAAAGTTCAAAAGGATGCAGTGTATCTGTGGTGTGTTGGCAGTCATGACCAACTATGCTTACTTTCATGCTTTCTGAAATATTTGGGTTTGTTGACTATTTGTTTTTTTTTTTTTTTTTTAATTTTAAAAAAGATTTTATTTATTATTTCCAGAAAGAGAGGAAGGGAGAGAGGCAGAGACGGACAGAAACAGAGAAACACCAATGTATGGTTGCCTTTCACCTGCCTCCAACCACAGAGCTGACTGGAGACCTGGCTTGCAACCCAGTTATGTGCCCTGGCTGGGGAATTGAACCAGCGACCTTTGGGTTGGTAGGCTGGCACCTTATCCACTGTGCTACCAGCCAGGGCTGTGTTGACTATTTGTAAGGTTCTATTGCTCCAAGTGTGAATAGCAAAGTACTAGAAAGCTGTGTTAAGCATTTTTCATGTTTTTGGCTATTCACAATCGTGCAACAGTAGTAAAATTCACCACACAAAATGTTAGTAAGATCAATTCACTGAGTGTGAATCTCTCTAGGGTCATAGGACACAAAGACAATGCCCTATGCGGAACTGCAAACAGGCATTGAATTAATTTCCCCAGTGATGAGATGGAACAAGGGGACAGCAACAGAGTGACAAATCAGTTTAGGATTGGAAAGAGAAACTACTGTAGCTTTTTGAAAGCTAGCCTGAGAAAGGTTCTTCCAAGTCAGGCATATCTGGAAACATCCAAGTTTATACATGTGTGCATGTTATGTGTCCCATCTTTCTTCTCCATTTACTCACTTCACTTAGGCCATTTCGGTACCTTGGCTATTATGAACGATGTTGTAAAGGCATGAGAGTGCCCACAGCTGTGATACCCTATTTTCATTTTCTTTCTCTATGTACCCAGAAATGGATGGTTGGATCCTGTGGTAGTTACATTTTTAATTTATGAGGAACCTCAAAAATTAGGGAAGAATACACTGTTTTCCATAATGGCTGCATCCATTTACATTCCCAACAATGCTGCCCAAGACTTCTCTTTTCTCCCACCCTCACCAACACTCCTCAATCATTTTATTTTTATTTATATTTTTTTAATGATAGCCATTCTGACAGATGTGAGGGGATATTTCATTGTGCTTTCCATTTGCATTTCCCTGATGATTAGTGATGCTGGGTCACTTTTCATATATCTGTGGCTATTTTTATGTTTTCTTTGAAAAAATATCTTCAGTTCCTCTGCCCATTTTAAATCAGATTGTTTTCTTCCTATTGGACTGTATACATTCTTTATATATTTTGGGATATTAACCCATGCCATATATTTGATTTTAAGCATTTTCTCTCATCCCATTGTTTTTTGTTTTTGGTTTTGTTTTGTTTTTTTTTTTTTTTTTTTTTTTTTTTTTTTTTTTTTTTTTTTTTTTTTTTTTTTTTTTTTTTTTTTTTTTTTTTTTTTTTTTTTTTTTTTTTTTTTTTTTTTTTTTTTTTTTTTTTTTTTTTTTTTTTACCATTTTGCTGATGGCTTCCTTTGCTGTGGAGAAGCTTTTTAGTTGTATTTTTGCTTTGTTGCCAAATCACAAAACATTAGCACCAAGGCCGATTCAAGGAGCTTACCCCATTATGTTTTCTTAAAGGAGTTTTGTGGTTTCATTTCCTATGTTCAAGTCTTTAATCCATTTCCAGTTGATTTTTGTATGTGGTGTAAGATCCAGTGTCATTCTTTTGCATGTGGCTGTCCAGTTTTCCCAGGCCCACTTATTAAAAAGACTCTTCTATCCCTATGGTGCATTCTTGGCTCCTTTGTCAAGAATTAGTTGGCTGTATGTCCATATGGACAAGAACTAAATAATGTATAAAAATAATTGTGGATTATCAGAAAAAAATGAGCAGTCCATTGGGCTGTCAATTCTGTTTCATTGATCTATGTGTCTATTTTGGTGCCTTCACCATACACACTGTTTTGTCATTTGAAATCAGAAATCGTGATGTCTCCTGTTTTGTTCTTTATCCCAGAGTTGCTTTGGATATTTGGGGTATTTTGTGGTTCCATACAAATTTTAGGATTTCATTTTTCTATTTCTGTGAAAACTGCCATTGGAATTTTAGTAGGGATTGCATAGATGGGTTTGGGTACTATGGACATTTTAATAGTGTTCATTCTTGAGGCTGAGTAACACAGTAATCATTACATGAAAGGTAAGGTCTTTTAGTAGAAAGGAAACTGGGTTCCAGGCAATATGTCATCTCCTATCTCTCCCTAACCTGATGCGGAAATTTAGTCCTAAGAATTAGGTTATGGTGAATGCTGTACCTTAGGAGTTTCAACAATAAAATTAATTACTCAGAGAGACAAGACATGTGATTGAGTGGCAAAATTATAAAATATTGTTAAAAGTCTTGGGGGTAATAGTAAAAGGGCATCTAAAAATAGTACAAGAAGTGATTACCATTTAGAGGAAGTTTAGGGGTACAAATGATTTCATTGGAGAATTATCTTTGAAGAAAAATAATAGTTCTTATTGTAATCCACCAGTGATAGAGGACATTAGGCTCTAACAAAAGGCAGTCCTGATATTGAGAACTTTCCATGTTCCATGCTCCTTCCTTGGTTTTCAAATGAAATCTAGCAAGGCATGAATGAGGTGGTTTCTAATTCCCATTCTTAATTGATACCTTGACATGGGCTATGTTCTGTGTTTCCTAATGACCTCAAGGAGGAGTTGCTCCAATTATTTAAATTTCCATGCCCACACTGATTTCCAGATGCTGAAAGCATACAGCCAGCCCCTTCCATGTACGATTTTGAGACAAGGTTGAGTATTATCATTAGTAAAACCATGTAATGGGACCGTTAAGAATCTTGGCACCTACCTCTCATTCATTTTTAATGTCATGGCAGAATGATTTATTTCAAGTCCTGCAGAGCTGCCCAAGCCCTGCCCCTTTCAGGGGGAGGCAGAAATTGGTGCTCTAATACTGGTCCCTGTAGCCTTTTAGCCTTGACACCTGAGCCTCAGTTATAAGACTAGTCATATTTCTTAGGTCTTGCAGCACTGAGTAGCATATATGTATTAAAATATAGGCAACCCCTGTATAACATGGCATTTCTACAACACGGTTTCACTCAACATGGTTCAAGAATTGGGGAAACCCTCATACAAGGCTGCCTCCTAGGACGCAGTTTCACTATAACATGGTTTGAGAATTAGAGCCATCCCCAAATAACACAGCGTATAATAAAAGCTTTTAAGAGCAAAAAATATCTCATTAGAAATTAATGAAATTCATAAAGATCTCTCAGCTAAAAACAGGCAATCTAAAATAACAGTTTTTTTTGCAAAAAGTATAGAAGTCAAGATAATGCTGAAGAAAGTTCAGGAGATGAAGATATCTTGTCAAAAAGAAAACACCATTGGTTAATAGTGCTTAGTGATGGCACCATATACACTAATATGTATTATTTATTAATGTACATATTAATCCATATTAATATACATATATAAATATATATACTTTAATAAAAATATTTTAATTATAAAAATATATTAATGTTTTAAAAAGTTTTTGGAACCTAACCCCTTTTTTATACTAGTTCTTTGTTTTGTATAACATGGATTTGCATGACATGGCATTTTTTAGGAACCCAACAACCATGTTACATGGGGGTTACCTGTATCATGATTAGAGCATTATCCCTAAGGGAATAGAGAAGTTAATCAAGCTCTTTCTGGGATGCAAAGGCCAGAGGATTGCTTATCTAGCCTTTGGTACCCAAAGTCCTATATTCCAATTACAGTCATCTCCTTTTACAGTTCTCTCCCTGCCTTTCTGCATGAATTCTCTACTTCAGCCAGGTGGGTTCACTCACTGCCCCATCATACTAGATTTCTGTTCTCCCCTTATTAGCTTTCCAAGTGCCATCCTACTTACCTGAACTGGACTCTCTTGCTCCTCCATTTATTTAAAATCACTAAATCATCCCAGGGCTGGCTCTCACTCCATCTTCTATGTAACAGTCCTCCCTGTTTCCTGAAATTAACAATCCACAAAGCTACTCCCTGGCCACCTGGAGTCTTTCACTTAAATAGTGTTTATTGAAGTCTTAGCACTGCCTGGGCTCTGGGCCTGTTGGTGATAAGATTGTGAACCATTAGACAAGCTTTTCTCTACCCTTCGTGGGGGAAATATGTTAATTGATTCTCAAACTATAGTTAATTTTTATAATTCACTGTGTTCCAAGAGCTTTGTTTGATATTATTTTGGGTTAATCCTTACTACAGTTTTATGGGATCTTGTGTTATACTTTGTGAAATAGCCTCTGCTAGTTTTCTTTTCTTTTTTTAAGATTTTATTTATTATTTCCAGTGAGAGGAGAAGGGAGAGAGGCAGAGAGGGAGAGAGGAATCAATGTATGGTTGCCTTTCACCTGTCTCCAACCACAGACCTGGCTGGAAACCTGGTTAGCAACCTGGTTATGTGCCCTGGCTGGGGAATCGAACCAGCGACCTTCAGGTTCGCAGGCCAGCACCTTATCCACTGTGCTACCAGCCAGGGCTCTGATAGTTTTCTTACTTGGGAGAGGGGGAAATAGAGGTATCAATGAATCCAAGGCCATCTAGATGCTGGAGCAGTTTCTGAACTCAGGCGGTCTTAACCATTAAGCACAATTCTCTAAGATGTCGGGTATTTCAGCTTTATTTGTACGTCTACTGACTGCCTTGCGTTTTAAGTCATATATTCATTTATATATATAATTTCAAGCTACACTTATTCAGGGTCCATGAAGAATATGACTATGTCTTAGGCAATAGTTTGGAACACAGGCTTTAGAAGCAGACAGACCTGAATTTAAATTCCTGATACCCTGGCTGCACAACCAGGCAAAAGTTAACCTCTCTGACCTTCTGTTTCCCCACTTGTAAAATGAGCAAAATAATAACCACGGGAGGTGATTGAAGTTTAACCAAAATAATGTATGTACAGTCTTAGCCCAGTGCTTTGAATGTGTCTAGTGCTCAGTAATGGTAGCTAATGTCATTCTTTGGAGCCTCCACCCCTTGTCTGCAGCTCAATGGTTGACACACAGCAATGCAATCATCTTTCTTGAATAGTTGATTATAATGAGAACCTAAAAAAATTCAACGTGATCCTCAAGAAAGCCCCTTTGACAGCAATTTTTAGTAAAGGTTATATAACTTAAAGTAATTCTTTCAATATCTAGTTCATTTTTCAATCTGCTTTTGTTGATTATGTTGTCCCTTCTTAATGGATTTTCTCTTTTCCTTTTTTTTCCCTTTTCTTCCCTTTCCCTCCCTCCCTCTTTTTTCTTCCATTCCCTTCTCTTTCTTTCTCTTTCTTCTTTCCTCTTCCTTCCTTCCCCCCTTCTTTTCTTTTCTTTTTTGTGCATCTCACGATTTTGCTAGGAAGTGGTCACCGTGCATGTGAAGGTAGAGACTGAGTTAAATAACATGCCAAGTCTGGGAATGGGAACACCTTCTCTTCTGCGGGCCCACAGAGTGAAGTGTTAAGTTAACCTCATTAGGAGTTGGGCTGCATTTGATTTCTGCTGTGACTCCAGTTAGCTTCCATGCACCTCCAACACCAAATTCCTGTGTGGCAACCTTGAGCTTAGCCTGGGGTCTGGTTTGCTGCAGAGCTGTTTCTTAGGGTCTGTTCGTCCCTCAGCTTTAAGCGTTCCCTTCATAGCTACCCTTCAGAGCGTCCTTTCTTCTTGCTCTTGGCCTTTTCTCAGCAATAATTTCCTGTTTTGAGTTACTCCATGCTTGGTAGCCTGAGGCGGGCAGGGAGGTAGGGGAAAGTGGTGTTTGCATTGTCTTAGTCTAACCTTCGTACTAGGCCCTGTGTCTCTGGTACCTGGGGCTTTTTCAGTGACCTGACTATCTTTTCTGTAGAAGTAGAAGACCTTCGTCCCTTTTCACAGCCACAATCAATCTTAGGTTATGTCCTGGAAACAACAGGCTTGACAGCCCTTCCTCCAGCAACTTGAAGTTTTTGCACCAACCTGACTCAATATCAGGTCCCTGCCACAGGGGAGGTGCTCTCTTGTCTTCCTGCAGGGCTTGATTTCTCTCATCACTGGTGAAGGTCCTGACAATGCATTTGCAGCTTCCAGAGATTCATTCTATAGTCGCATGCTAGACAATGTTCAGTCTTTAGTTAAAGGATCCTTCTTCTTTTTTTTTTTTTTAAAGATTTATTATTTTTAGAGAGAGGGGAAGGAAGAGAGGCAGAAAGGGAGAGAGACATCAATGTATGGTTGCCTTTCGCCTGCCTCCAGCTATGGACCTGGCTGGAGACCTGGCTTGCAACCTGGTTATGTGCCCTGGATGGGAATCGAACCAGCAACTTTTGGTTGGCAGGCTGGTACCTATCCACTGTGCCACCAGCCAGGGCAAAGGATCCTTCTTACATACAGGGAAGTCCTGTTTTCCTCCAGTGTTGAGTCCCTGTCTCTCATTTTCCATGAAGGTGCCTGTCTTTCATTGGATTTCAGGTGTGACTTACATACCCTTCCAGGTTCAAGAAAAGTTAAAATTTTGTAGTTCATATTTTTCTTGTCAACAGAGTGAGAGTTGTGCTCTTCAAATTTTCTACATCCCAAGTGGGTTATACCATCACATAATTATAAGAAAAATAAAATTATGCAGACCTGAGTGAAGGTTGCCAGTTTAATAAGTTCTAGGGGATAAAGAGCCACATTTCTTAGAACTGGAGTAAAAGGGGAATTCAGCTATCAAATCTACAAGGGGAATGTCAAGGAATAAAGTTATGTACTTGGAAGATGAGCCAGATAATAAGAAAGAAGCATCAGGGGACCTGAAGGGGGAAGGCACGGGGTTGTACCAAAAGATGTCCTCTTGTCCAAGTGAATGGGCAATGATGAGTAGGGTGAAAAAAATTCAGAATTATTTTTAAATGTCACATCTGTGAGTTTAGGTTTACTGACACCCACAGGGAAAAACATTATACTTCACTTGTGAGGAGACTAACAAATGAGAGATTTAAAGGGTTCTTAGAAGGTGAATAACTATTGCTATCCTTGTACAAGACAGACTTAGTACTTAGAATGTATGGGCATGAAGCAGAAAGCAAAATCAAACACAAAAAATACCTACTAGTACAAAAAAAGAATCAAATAACTAGTGATGGCATGTATGAATGATAAGACTGCTCCATATAATAATAACTTATAGTTACTACTATTATCCTATCAAATGAAATAACATACATAAAACTACTTTGTCAGATGTGGGATGGAATGAAAATATAAAGTATTATGATTATAAATATTGCTTTGTTTCAGAACAAATATAATCTTATGTATGTCTCAGAATAAGCTCAAGAAATATCCACATGCCAACAGGTATTGATAATATGGTCTCTGTGAAAATTCTGACAATGCTGATTTTTTTTGGGTAATTAAATAGTTCAGGACTAACTGCTTGATATCCTACCTCTTCCATGAAGCTTCCCCTGACTCTTGAGCCCTTAGGACTGCTCAGCCTACTTTCTAAATCTCCCCATATGGACAGCCACTATTCTAACTGACAATCCTTGGAAGATCCAGGAAAAGAGAATGAGCTATGCACATCTGAAGTGATAATGAGAACTCAGATCATCTGAGCCTTATCTTCACCCACTGCTTCCTGACCCATGTATCTGGGCAAATTGGAAACAGAGAATTCATTGTCAAAGAGTCAAGAGAGTATAAAACACCAGTAACTTATGTCCTCATTCTTACTTCCTGAGGTTATAGTACAGTTCTAATAACTTCAATGTCAAGGCTAAAATGGATTTATGTAACAGCTATTGAAATATTGGGATAGCTCTCTAAAAATTCTGGTAAGCCAGTGTTCTAATCAATTTGCTTCCAAAAGGCAACCTGTTAGGAAATTCTCAGAGAATATCCCTGGTTTCGGTGTTTAAGGAAACAGACTTGTACAGAGTCAGTGTTAGCAATATGCTTCCATATCAGCCTCTATAAAGTCCATCATCTACAAAATGTCATTTTTTAAAAGAGATGACAATATTCATTTGTTTTGATGGTGAGAAATGGAGGGTGACACAAATATGTGAGTTGCTTGGTTGTTATAGCTATAACCAAATTTCTCTGAGTGGAAAACCAAGCAGAATAAAGCAAAGACAAACTTCGCTTTGCTGGTGCAATGGGGAGATAAAAACTGCCATGGGCTAATGAGCAGCACCCTGCACTGACTTAAACAGAATCCAAAGCTGCTCATTCCCGGAGTGCTTGAAGGTCCAGGTAGGCAGGGAAATACATGAATTTGTGGCCAACCCTTGTATTGTCATTGTGACACATCAGGTTCCAAATGAGGCCCATTGATTTTTGTGTCCTGGGAAATAGTTATTAATGAAGGAAAAAAGACGCTTTCAGGAAAGATATTTTCTGGGCACAGATATTTACAAGGAAGTTAATGGCTGAATAGCGATTATTTTCGAGGAGGGCTAGCCTTGCTTGAAATTAGTTGAATTTTTGGTCTGTGGTGATGGCAGTGTATCCACCACAACACCAGTTTGCAAAACTGAAATGCTCTTTGGAGGAGAGAGAAGCTCATTTGTCATCTGAATTCCTTAGAGAAGCATTTGCTTTCTATATGTGAGGGAGTAAACCTTTTATAAAACAGGTTCTGAAATTCAGAACTGTAGGTTGCTTGCTTCTAAATATTCACACTCTGTAATATAAGGCTTTATGCAGATTCTCTATGCTGATCAACTTAAGGAAAATATATTAATTGGCATTTAATTGAAGGCCCTGTTATCTATACATTTGACTGGATTGTTCTAAACCCAGGTGATTAAGTGGAACGAGTTTTACATGGTCTATATCTACATAGGGAATGATCAATAATGAGTTAAGGAAAAAACCTAAATTACTACCCCTCCATAAAATATCTAATCACCCAGTCTCTCAGTGCTATTACTAATAGCAATAAATTTAGTTTCTATCTCAATTGAAGTGATTGGTTATGTGTTGTTTTAAATCATAAGTCTTTGATTCCCATTCACTTTTTTTCTTAATCACAGAGGATCACATTTGATTTTTGCTATTAGCTAAGGTTATTTTTCAGTGTTTTAAGAGAAAAGCTATTAAGCCTTAGGAACTATGTATCTAGACTAACACTCTTCATTTGACAGTCAAAGACTTGCTGAAAACTATTGAAATTAAATATTGTATTCAAAGTCACACAGCCAGTGAACAGTAGAGATTATACAAAACTATGTTCTGAAACTCTTCCCAGTACTTCATGATGTTATTTTAAAGCACATTCCATCATTTTACTATGATTGCCTTTCAGTGGTCAGCAGTCCTCATTGGGAAAGTTTTCATCTCATCTTTGTTTGAATTAAACTCACTATCACACTCTTTCCTGGGTGACCTTTGAGAGCCAAAACCTAAAACCCAGGAAATCATTACCGTCAAACTGAAATATCTAAACTTCAGGCTGTGTAATTTAGTTCTTCAATTTCCTTAAGGAATTATCCTATTTTGCAATGGTTTCTAGCCAAGTCCTCATGTAATGAGTTGCAACTTCTGCCCCTTTAAAAAGTGCTTGTTTGTACATGCTATAGTAAAGCCAATTTCTAGATTCTTCTAAATGAAAAAGTGAAGGCAGGGGAAGCCAATGTGCATTTGCAATGCATTCATTAGCTTGTTGACTTAATAAATGCTGTATTTATTACTTATTATATGCCAGATAGTTTTGAAGGACTTAGAAATATAGTAGTAGAGAATAAAAATCAGAAAACATTCCCATTCTCATCAAGATAACATTCTAAGGTGAAAGACATAAACTAAACCGTGACAGATAAGGGCTATGATAATATAACCCAGAAAGTAGGATAAAGAAACTTACAGGAAGGTACTAATTACATAGGACAGTCAGATAAATTCTCCTTAAGGATTTTGAGCATAGATGCAAAGGCAGTGAGAAAGTAACTCATGCAAACATCTGGAGAAAGGTGGGAAAATAAAGTGCTGTTGCTACTTTGGAAAACAGTCTAGAAGTTATTCAAATCTTTAAATGGAAAATTGTAATGTGACTCGGCAAATTCACCTTTAGGTATATACGAGTAAGAAAAATGAAGAAATAAATATGTCTACTCAAAGTTCTACTTTGAGTATCATTTATGGTCTCATTTTCTATAAGAGCCCAAAGATAAAAAGAACCCAAATTTCCATGAATAAATAAAAGGATAAATACAATGATCCATATCCATACATATCCATGCAATGAAGTATTATATACCCATAAATAATGAAGTTACTGATACATGCTAAAACATGTCTGAAACCTGAAAATATTATACTAAGTGAAAGAAAGCAATCATAAAAAGCACATATTATATGATTCCATTTATTTGAAATGCCCAGAAAGGCAAGTCTTTAGAAACAGAAAATAAATTAGTGGCTGCGTAAGGTTGGAAAGAATGGGAGTATGTAGGTTAAAGGTTATGGGATTTCTTGCGGAAGTGATGAAATTTTCTAAAATTGACTGTGGTTGCATATATTTGTGAATGTATGAAAACCTACCTCTTTGTGGTATGATAAGAAATATATTTGGTCTTTGTCCCCAGTTCCTGGCACAGAGTTCCTAAAACCCCTAGAATTTCCTAAATGAGAGGAATGGCTTTCATCAGAATCCCCTATTCATCACACCTGAGTTTAGGTGACTTCGGGTAGAGCCTCTGGATAGCCTCAAGGTGGGACCTGGTCACAAGAAAGACCATTGGAACCTTATACTCCACCCAGTGCATCCAGGAATCTTCTTGACTGCCCTACATACCTCTTCACCTGGCTGTTTGTGTGTATCCTTTATAGTATTCCTTTTTATAGACCAGTAACATAATTGAACATTTTCCCAAGTTTCATGAGCCACTCTAGCAAATTATCAAACCCAAGGAGGAAATTGTATAAACCTTTGATTTAGAGCTGGTTAATCAGAACTACAGATAACAACCTAGACTTGCGTTGGCATCTGAAGTTGGGGCCAGTCTTTCTCTGTCTTTTTACATATGGAATCTCTAGATAAATAGTGTCAGAATTGAATTGTTGGATACCCAGTTGGCATCTAGAGACCTGAGACTGGTTCATAGTGTCGCAAAAACTCTAGACATTGGATACTTAGAATTAATTGTATCATATGTGGATTACATCTTGATAAAGCTGTTATTAAAAGGAAAAAAAAAACTAGAGAAGTTTGGTGCCACTTATTGATTCATGCTTAGGCAGCAAATGTCAATGCAGTAAAAATAACTCATCATTTGATACTTCTATGAAAATGAACAGCTGGAAAGATCTCAGGTCCTCCCAGGCATCTACAGACAACATGTTTGAGAGGCTAAAGGTGTTATGTAGAGCAACATTCACCTCATGCTATACCACACCTGCCCTGGAGAGAGCTTCATGAGAAAGTTTCACTTGGATTTCATTCAAGGTTTGCGTTTCTCACAAAGTCAAAGACTATCTTTATCAATTGTTTTCACCAATAGCATGGTTGACTGTCATGAGTTCCAAGAGAGGAAGACAAACACATCTCTGGTGTATTTAATTGTCAGCCTGGAATTGCACCAGTAACAAATATTTGTTGTGAATAAATCTATAACCCCTTACAAATTACTCTTTGGTTGCTTTTCTGATTGCTTTTGTTACCGGCAATAAACACTACCAGACAGAAGACCTCTGATGCTTTTTAATCAAATAACAGAATCCTAAAAAGGTCAGAACTGTAACTTATACAAGCATGTTCTACTGGCTGTCCCAAAAGGAATAAAAGATCAAAATGTGAGCGAGTCCCTGAGCATAAATGCCATCCAAATACAGGAATCAAACACTCATTGCTTCAAAGTAGAACAGTGTTGGCAATGAGTTGGAAAAAGACAAATTTCTCCTGGGCTCTGGACCACCTTGTTCACTCTTTCATTTAGGTTTGAGAAATTAAAATGTATTCATAGGTTGAGAAATCCGATCCCCATACCAACATATGGAAAGAACCATCTTGCTACCAATCAGTTTAAATAAAACAATTGGGCCCACGTCATATGGAATTTATTTATTTTTGTCAGTGATTTCCCCCAGGATAGTAATTACTCTTTGACTATTCATTGCATGTAATTTATCTGGGAGGCAGAATCAAAGAAAGGGTGATGCATTTCTTGATCTTGCAGTCTGGAGCAGTGCCAAAGTATGCATTTTTATTGGTGTGCTTGTTGCCTTATCAGCCAGCATCCCTATTTAAATGCAATCTGTCACCTCGTATCCATTTATTCTTGGACTCCTTATACATCATTTGAACACTGATTGTCCAGGAATAAATATATATACAGAGAAGAGAGTTTGGCAAACTAAATGAAAATGTTCAGGATTTTAATGGCCACAAAGAAATGAATTGAGATTCTTTAAAGCCTCATTTGCCATACTAGCAGAAATATCCAGAAAGAAAGTTATAACTAAAAAACTAGAAAAGAAGTAGTAAGAACTAGAAAATTGGAATACATACATAACTATTTTTTTTTAATTCAAAATTATACATTTAAATAGTCATATAGTTTGCTCAGGCTTACTATGAAAATAATTTGCCTACCCTCACAATTTTCCACTTCTCATAGCAATTACAATACTTTTGGTCATTTTAGTTAATGTTTGATATGTGCCTTTGCATTTATGAATAACATGTACACTTTGCTACTTTTTTTTATCAGCTTTAAGCATTAGCTATTTACTTCCAATATGTAAGATTAGAATTTAATTTTCTTTTATCTTTTCATTCCCAACCCCATGTATATTTCCTATGTATGTTTCCTATACCTGGCTACGATGTTCCCAGTGTATTTACATCATGACTAGTAAATGTTTAGAATAATTTTCAGTGTTTATATATGTAAACACTATACTTGGCTAAGCGGATGGTATATTGCAATTATTCTTTTCAATGCAACATTTATCTGTTTTCCAGATTAAAAACTGTGTGCATCATTAACAATAATTTAGTTGCCTGTCAATTTAATAAAATAGGTATTCTATTTATTTTATTATATATTTTAAAAGATTTTGTTGATTATTTTTACAGAGAAGAGCAAGGAGGGAGGAAAAAAGGAAAAGAACCAATGTACAGTTGGTTGCCTTTCACCTGCCTCCAACTACAGACCTGGCTGGAGACCTGGCTTGCAACTTGGTTATGTACCCTGACTGGGGAATTGAACCAGACACCTTTGGGTTTGCAGGCTGGTGCCTATACACTGAGCCACACCAGCCAGGGCTGATTTTATTTTTGTTGGAAAGAAATCTCTCCTAGGGCCTTTTGATCTGCTTCTGTTTGAATTCATTGATTTCTAGACCTGCTGTGTAGCTGCCATGGTGTGAACTATTCCTTTGACCATCAGCCTGGAGATTCCCTTGCTTCTCTTTGGTGATAGATTCTCTCCTGGGCCTCATGTTGTTCATTTTTGGTTTACTTCTCACTTGGGCAGACCATATCTTTCAATGTCTTCCTTAAAGTTTATGCATGGCAAATATATTTTAAAAGATCTTTCAGGGATAACAACACTTATTCTATTCACTACCACAATTAAAAGTTGGGAAAAACATTGTAGAATGGAAGTTATTATTTTATTCAGAACTTTGAGGGCATGTTTGAATTTTCACAACTTTTAGGAGAGTGTTGTAAAAAAGACTGATGTTTTGACCCTTGATTCTTGTGTGACATGTTTTTTCCTCTCTCTCCAAAAGCTTGTCTGATTTTTTTGTTCACAATATTTTGAAATTTCACAATCTGTACCTTTCATGCATTCTAATTTTATCCATTGTGCTGATAACTTTGTATGGTCATTCAATTTAGAATACATACTACTCGATTTTGGATTTTGCAGGAAGAATCAGCTCCTGGAGCCCAGCCCATGTTGCACAATCATGAGCAAATAAATAGTTAAAGCTACCAAGTTTTGGAGTAAGTTGCATGCTGAGTGGAAAATCCAATATAGAGGGAAAAAATGGCTGATACTGAGTGAAGATCACTGAAACAGTAAAAAAGGAGTACTAGAAGCTTGCAGAAAGAGAAAAAGCATGAAATAGATGTTTCACAAAGATGATAATATGCTTCATGGTGAAAATGTGGAGGATTGCAGCTAGTCAACAAAGCTTGAATGGGGAGTTGTGAGAGGAATTGGGGGGAGGTGCCATCTGTAGACATTTGTGATCGCTTAGCTTCAGAGGTAAAGGAAGAGGGATAAATTCTGGTTGGCGGACAAATTTCAGACTTGTGTAATGAAGCGGAAGTATTATTCTCTGGGATGGAGCAGGAAAGCCCATTCACCCATTCTGGATGATGTTGAATTCCAGGTGCAGTTATTTTCCTGGAAGTGCTAGCGTATCTAGAGCACAAAACATTACCTCCAGTGGCCTGATTCTGAGTGTGAAAAATAAGGCAGCTGTAACTTCACAGGGGTGGAGTTCATCCTTTCCCAGGGGCTGGGTAGCATAGTTTCCCTGGGAAATGCAGAGAGTGAGGGGGTAGGTAGCCTTTTAGGACCATGAGGGGCTTAAAGGAAAAGCGCTCCCAACCTGGGTTCTATATCACTGCTGGGACCACCTGGTCAGCCTGGGTCTGGTTTTCCTTGACCTGGAAAGAATGTTATGGCATGAAGACAAAGACGAATCTAAGTTTTAAGCAGTGAAGCACCATTGATTATCCAGAGCACAAGAATTTTTGTATTTTACTTAATTCACTCTAGCCATGTATTTTTTTCACTTGATTCACATCTGTTTCATAAATAATGTGTACATGGAAACCTCTATTCCGCTCTTTACATGATTCCTCTGTCAATTTCTTCCCTTTTCCTTTGAGCCAGAGAGCTAGTAGCTGTCCCTCTGTGGGTGTCAGGATTCCTGTCCTGCAGTTTGATGGCAGCTTCTCCCTCTCTGGGGAGACAGCTTATTTTGCAGATGTGCTGAGCCTGGCCCCAAGCATCATGTGCCTCCCAAGATGAGGCAAACCCCTCAGGTTGCTTCTGAGTTTGTCTGCCTCAGATGAGAGCAGCAGTTTGTCTTTGTCTATTGCTGTGTTTTGAAATCTTGAATCACCACATGGAGCCCTGTAGGATTAGTAGGAACAAAACGGAACCCTCATTCTAGTTGTAGGATTTAAAAAGAAAAATTGACACTGAATTTGGGTGTACTGGGAAAACGTTTCAATGACCACAGCCACCAAGCTTCCCCACGGATGATTCACTGACAGCCCTTTCCACGACAGATGGCCCATTCTGCGACTTTGATTCCGCACAACATTCAGGCCTCCCCGGGACAGCAGTGTGACCCATTAGAAGCAAAAACATGACGCTCAGAAAATATTTACACACCACTGGTAACTCTTTCTTGCTATAAATGCCATGCTATTTCCTCCACTTTTATTGGTAAATATTAAAACGATGTCACTTTTAAAATCAGTCAGATGTACGAATGGCCCGACGCTTTGCCAAGATTATTGGAGGAATATAGACTCCATCTGCGTGGTCAGATAAAAGATGATAGATGGATAAATATAAAGCCACTAAAAACCAGAAACAGGCTAAAAATGTAGCCGTTCCAAAGAGGCACACAGATCCTTCTTTTTATTGGCAAGATCACCTGTTTGCATTTTCCATCTTCTGGGATATTTTCCCCTTACTCAGCCTGACAAATTACCATGTGGTGCTGATACTGAAGATAATTATGTTTGTAACATCCTTTGGTCTTTCAAGATGCCAAGTTATTTTCTCTGGTATATTAGATATTTTTATCCTGGGCCAAATTCATCAAGAAAAATAATGGGTAGAGATGTTTCTCCTTCTCTGGCTTTATCCAACAAATATAATTTCTATTTCCTACCAGATGAAAGTAGCTAAAATGAAGGATGGTTCCGGTGATGAATTGTTTAATTTCAATATTTATATAGCTGGCCCAGAATTCATAGAGAGAATGTGCTGTTTATTATTTGTGAAGTCTCAATTTTCTGAAAATATTGATATTTTGTTATTTGAAATAACTATCCACCCTTGTTTTGAAGCCATAGATTCTATTCCACCTAATTAGTTTCCTTTTCAGCTTTAAATTGAGGATAACTTTAGAATTCTGGCAGCTTCTTTTATGACCTGCATGGCTAAGGTTCAGCTGTAAGTGGAGGATGCTATTTATCTGAATTTTAATGACTGAGAATGCCATTTCCTTGTAAACACTTGAATAATAAGAAATATTGTAGCCTTATCTCTTTGATTAATCTTAATCATCACTTATACTGAACATGCCATATACATGTAAACACACTGCATTTCAGCTTAATTGGAAATTGCTCAAAGAAATACTTTTTCTAGATGATTTTAAATGCTTTATTAGAACCATTCAGCATCAGTTTCTAGGTTTTAGATCACGGGTTTGGGTCTGAGCACTAGTTCTTTCATATTGATAAGTAAAACAAGCCAGTCAGAGAAAGACAAATACAGTATGACTTCACTCACATGTGGAATCTAATGAACAAACTGAGCTAACAAGCAAAATAGACACAGATGCATAGATAGAGAGCAGGCTGACAGCTAGGGATGGTTGGAGGAATGGAGTGAAAAGGAAAAAGGACTCATGGACATAGACAACAGTGTGGTGATTGTGGAGAGAGGGGAGTATAAGGGGGATAAATGGTAGTGGGAAAATAGAATAAAAATAAGAAGATATTAATATGGAATGAAAGGTTGATTCTAGAGATTGGTGTGGGACAAAGGTTGGGGCAAAAGGAGGTTTATAGTTGTTCATATGGAAAATAATGCAATAGTTAATACATAATAAAGCAAAAATAAATTGTTTCACTTAAAACTATAAATTGACTCTTGTCCCACCCTGTATCACAGTGGGTTTTAAGAGGTTTAATTACCACAGTTAGATGGATTATGAGGAGAAACCAGACAGGTCATCTCAATATATTATTAAATTTCTTCTGAGAAATGTGTAAAGCAGCATTCTATTGACTAGAAATATCAGAATCAATTTGGTTGCTGAAATGTTATGTAATGAGTGCAAATGTGATCCTGGCAAAGAGGGGAAATAGTGTTCATTCAGGCCTTCGGATAAATTATGATTTAGAACATTTTGTGAGAGGTGGCACACATGTCTTCATGGATTATATGCCTTAGTTATCCCAAGAAATTGAGCCATACTGTTAGTGATAAAAAGTCAATTTTCCTTAATTAATTAGATTTTATGAATTCTCTTCTGTCCTAATGATTAAATTAAGCGAAAACCTCCAAGGAGTCATTCGACCTCATATTAGACTTGTATTCTCTTAGTCCTTCTCTAGAGACTTCCAAAGAACCTTAGTCCTACCACTGACCTTGCTAAAGAGAAATTATCATCATAACTGGGAACATAACCTTGACTTTTGGAATGTTTCATTGTAGTTATAGTAGAAATAAACATTATACTGTGAAATTTATATCTAGAAATGACTTTGTTCCTTAGTTATGTAAGGTGATTACATAAGTGATACTGAAGGTATGTTTAAAAAGATACGATAGAAGTTAAAGCCATATATTCTGAGATCAGGATAGTTATTATCTCTTTAATTACAAAGACATTGTTTCTTACTGTACATCCTGTGTATAGAAATTAACATCTAACAGATTATAGATAAGGAGATAGTTATCTAGAGAGGAATAGAGAATAATTATATCTATATTATGTTACAGAAATGAATCTGCATAGGTAATAATTGTCTGATACGTAATATGTGATAAGTTGAACAGCTAACTAAAGTTTAGATGATATATCCATGCCAGTTGACTTCAGAAGTGACTTGAAGTTATTATTACTCAGTTCATCTGAACCAAGAGATTCATCTACCTACAATTCCCAGATCATTGAAGCAGATATGTACTTTTTTAATCTGGGAGGTTATTTAGCACACAGCACTAGCAAGAGATATGGTAAGGCATTATATGCTTAATCTTCAAAGAAGGCAGTAAATATTATGAGTTCTGAAGAGGGAAGGCCACTGTAATGTGGGAAAATTTCATAAATAAAGAACTCATACTAGAACTGATAGTTCAGACAAAGGGGTTCTGGGTAGGCAGACAGAAAGAGGGACCAGTGTTCTATCACAGGAGAACAAAAGTAGGCTACTTTAAGATATGTCTGGGTGGGAGTGAGCAGAGAGATTTAAAACTGAGTGGGAAATGAGTTTGGGAATATAAATGGGAATGTGGTTATGATGATCTAAATTATCAATTTCAGAAGTTCGGATGTTATGCTCAGGGCAATTAGATTTTGAAGTGGAAGATGATCTTTGGAAAAGGAGGTGGTATGCAAATGCCTTGCCTGTGGAAGAGGCTAGAAGCAGGGCGAGTCTGAAGAGACAAATGTAAGATGGTACAATAGCACCATTGAGGAAATCAGTAGATGAGATTAAAAAGTAAGAAAAATGGACTAGAGAAGTCATCTAGAGCAACACCAGAAGACTCTGAGCAGAACATGGAAATCCTCAGGGTTTCGCACAGAAGACCAGCCCTGTCTGTTAAGTGGCAATGAAGTAGAGGAAGTAACCGTACGTGTGATGATATTCCAAGAAGAAAGTGAAGATGAAAACCTCAAAGACCACCCATCTCAACATCAGAAAAGGACTTGGCAGTGAGAACAAATCTGTAAAAGAGACCTGAAACCTGGGAAGCATTCCAGCATGGAGTTCTGAATTTGCAGTAAAGTGAGGAATGTGGAGAAACTCATTGATAACAAGTGAAGAATTTATACTTGAGCCCAGGGTCCTGGGGGAGTATTTGTTAGTAACAGAGCCTTCTCAGAAAGAATAGAAACAGAAAGATGCCCTGTCTCTGGAAACAGTAATCAGAAAGAATATAATGAAATGCAATGAAAACCAAGACTGGTCTTTAGCCCAGGGGAGAATTAAAATGAAAACCAGGTACTAGCAACCCAGACTGAATGGACACATGTGGTAGACATCTGCTAAGGGGGATGCAGACTAATGTTCATGACGCTTTGAACTCAGCGTATTTTAGGCAGAGCAGTAGGCAATGTTCCCATCCCAGGTTTGGACCTTCCAGGAGCCTGAAGGGTCAAAATATGGGGTGCATGGGCCAAAAGAACTGTTGGCTGTTCCCTTACAGTGGTCTGCAGTTCCTAGGAAAAATGTACAGTCATAGACATTGAGGCCCAATTTTGCCTAAACTCATGAGCAGTCATTTTAGAAATGCATTTATTTGCCTTTGTGAACAGTTCATTTCCCTTTGTTATTTTTCTGGGCATGTACAGTCTAGTTTGATTAAATCCTTACTTGTTATCACACACAGCAATCTATGTCCTTCTCTTTCCCTCGCCCTCACGTGCTTCTTTAAATGGTGGCCTCTTTATTGGGATTATTATTAAATGAAGTGAAAAGTGCAGGTAATTAGTGTGTGGATATGACACTGACAAAGGTGCAAATGGAAAATTCAGAGGCAGCAAGCTATGATACTTCTGTTACAGGCTTTGCTTCAGTGGGGCCTTGCATTCCTAGGACATAATGAGATTGTGATTTTACTGACAGAAGGTTTCTCTATGCTGTGCCCTGCTTAGTGGATTAGATTTGAGATCCATCATTTTATTAAGTAATATTTTACCAGCATGAATTAGTGCCCCGGCACCCAGTTCTCTAAGTTAAATCAGTAAATTCCCTAATCAGTACTTTCTCATAGAGTTCTAATTTAGTTGAATGATATTTTGTTCCCGTTAACTTCTCTTTCCTCTTAGCGACCTTTCTCCCAGCTGCATTGTGGGCAGGCATGATTTTAAATAGAGGCAAGTGGGAAATAAACTAAGCCAACTTAATGTAAAAGGCAGTAATGGCTATTTTTTGTTCTAGGAATACAGGTGTAATTATTACACCGTTCACCCAATGGTCAAGTCCCCAGTTAATTTTGCAGCTTGAAGAAATGGGAGCTGAAGAGTAGAAAGTTCCCTAGGATTAGAGATATAAGATGGAAAAAAGCAAAAGGGCTATTTTCAGGGAATTTCATTAAGTCAGCAAATGCACTAGCTTAACCAGTAAGTATTTGTAAATCGTTGCCCATGAAATGCTCAGGGCTGTGTAGGTGTGTTCTTCCAGCTCAAGTAGTATTTGAATTCGGTTTGGGACCACTTGGAAGTGAACTCTCTTTCCCTTGGAGCCCCATGGCTGTTACTCTGCCAGGAAAGTTGGGAGAAAACTTGTTTTCTTATTTCATCTAAAGATCAGCACTCTCTCTACAGTTCCCCAGCTTAGCCCAAGGCTGTGTTTATAACCAGACCTGTAATCGAAGCCAGATCAGGAGTGTGGCATGGGAACAAATGGAAAGATTGGAACACAATTAATTATAGAAGCGCCACTGTACTAAAAGGTCCAACGGGGCAGGGGACAGTAGGCAGATATTATGCATTTAGAGAGGCCATTTCATAAGAATTTCTTGGTTTTTCACCTTAGGAACCTCAAATAGCAATATGGCTCAGCAGAAGAGCAGAAGCTGAGATAGAAGGATTGGTTTGGTTAACATTAGTAATGAATATAACATACATAAACTGTCCGCATTTTAAAGGTTCTGCTCAGTGGCTTTTCAGAAGATGATTACATCTCTGAACCCACTATCCAGATTAAAATATGGAACCTTGCTTGTCAGCACCCCAGAAGCCGCCCTTCTCCTGCCTGCCACTCAGCATCCATCCAAAATAGCCACTATCCTAACCTTCATTTGCATAGAATCATTTGGCCTGGCTTTGAATATTACATAAATGGGATCATGTTTTATGTAATTTTGGTGCCTGGCTTCTTTTGCTGTCTCTGATATTCATCTGTCTTTTTCCATATAGCAATTTTTTTGTTTACCTCCTCACTTCTGTGTTGTATTACATTGTGTAATTTTCCTGTAAGTCTTCTATCTTTTGTTGATATTTGAGTGGATTGCAGTTTTGACTACCATACATCATGCTGCTGTGGGCATTCTTGGTGCATATATGTATTCATTTCTGAGAAGTATGTATATATGCCTAGGAGAGAAATTACTGTATCATAAGGTTGGTGTAGTTTCAACCTCAGCAGATAACTACCCAGACATTTTGCACCAAAAGCGTATGAATGTTCCAGCTGGTTCATAACTGAGTTGATATTTGATATGTTTTTCTTTCACTTTTATTTTTAGCCATTTTAGTTGCATAATGGTATCTCATTATGGTTTTAATTAGCACTCCCCTGAAGACTAATGATATTGAAACTATTTTTTAAATTCTAATCGACCATTTGAATATTTTTGTGAAGTGTTTATTTAAGTGTTTGACAGTTTTAATGGGATTGTCTGATTTTCTTGTTGATCTGTTAGACCTCCTTATGGATATTTGTAAGATTTACATGTTTCAGGTGTTACTTTCCACTCTAAGTTCTTTTTTATTCTCCCCCTGTTGTATTTTGGTGAACAGAAGTTCTTTAGTTAAGGAAGGTTAGTTTTCTATTTTGTTCTGTGTGGTAGTGCTTTTTCTGCCTTATATATATTTATGTTCTTCTTATCTAAAGGTTATAAAAATATTTCCTTATCTTCTACATATTTTATTGTATTACCTTATCGGTCTGGAATTGTGTTTGTGAGCATGAAATGACATAAAGATCAAATTCTTTACTTCCCATATGGATATTGATTTGATCCAGCATTGTTTAATAAAAAGATCATTTTCCCTTTCTATTATAGAGGCACCTATGATATAAATCACATGACATTGCATGAGTAGATCTGCTTCTAATCTCTGTATTTTGTTTTACAGATCTATTTATTTTTGTGACAGTATACTAAATAATGTTTGTAGCTTTATACATTGATAGTATTGTGGTTTTGTTATCATAGCTTTGCTTTTCAACATTTTTTTTTTTTATCTTATTGGTCCCTCGTATTTCTATATATTTTTAGAGTTGGCTTTTTATTGAACATACTTATATACTCACACTTACATACATACTTTGCCACTATATTCATTTGGATTTTAATGTATCTATATATCAATTTGGATATATTTGAGATTTTTATAATACTGCATGTTACAACCCATGAATGTGGTATAGCCCCTGATTTATTTGGATGCTTTTAAAGTTTATTTCAGTACTGTTTGTTTGTTTGTTTTTTAAATAGATACCTTGGACATCTTTTATTAGCCATTTCTAGATATGTAGCGGTCTTTTTAAATTGCTCTTGAAAATACCATTTTTTACTTTAATTTTTAAAAAGATTTTATTATTTTCAGAGAGAAGGGCAGAGAGGGAGAGAAACATCAATGTCTGGTTGCCTTTCACCTGCCTCCAGCCATGAACCTGGCTGGAGACCTGGCTTGCAACCTGGTTGTGTGCCCTGGCTGGGGAATCTTGAACCAGTGACCTTTGGGTTTGCAGGCTGGTGCCAATCCACTGAGCCACACCAGCCAGGGATTACCATTATTTTTTAAATGTCACATTGAAAGTGTTTGTTTCTAGTTTATAAAAATATAATTTATTTTCGTAAATTGATGTGTATTCAGATATCTTAATAAAGGCATATCTACAAATTCCAGTAGTTTATCTGTAAATTTTTGGATTTTCTCATGCACACAACCATTTCATCTGCCAATAATCAGAGCTTTATTTCTTTCCATGTAAATTTTCACATTTGTTCCTTTCACTTCTCTTTCTCCATCCCTCCCTCCTGCCATCTCCTCCTCCTCCCTCCCTCTCTCCCTGTTATTTTATTGTTATTTTCTGTTGCAATGTCTAGGCCTTCCAATATCAGCATAAATTAATTTGCTGATAGTTGATATCTTTGTCTCATTTCTTATCTCACTATTTTAAGGCCAGCCTTACTATTACCATCAAATGTTCCTAATTCTCTATTCTTTCTCTGCGTTTTTGGCAACTACAATTTCATTTCTGTTAGACCTTTATTGTATTCTTGTATTTTACTTGCCTTTGATTTTCTACATTTCTTCCTTATCTCTGTGCTTCAATGTGACCTATTTTCCAGCTAATTAATGTTCTAGTCTGCTGTTAAAGTTGTTTATTGAATGCTTAATTTCAGGGTTTTTTTTCATTTTTAGTTCTAGGATTTCTATGTTTTTTAAAAATATATTTCAATTTTCTCCAATTTCTTTCCCATCCATTTGCTTTAGCATATATGCCATACTTATCCCAATGTCTCTAGAACTCCAAATCACTGTGAGACCCCCCACCCCTCTTTCTGTGTTTTTCTCTCCATCTTCTGCTCATTTGGCATTTGGTTCCTGGCACACCAAATTATATTTTGGCCAAATATCTGCAGTGGGTATAGAAACCTGTAGAGGATCTGGTTGATGTTATTTCTTCTGGAGAGGATTTAATTTTTTTTAGGTAAGTCACCTTGATCCAGTCAAGATGTGTTTATTTTACACTTTCCCTTATTTCTTGAGAGTGGCCTCTTGGTGGTCCGCTGAAAAGCTGGGGCTATGCTTTAGTGTCCTTTATTTTCACAAGTTCTGTATTCTGATTTTGTCTCCTGGCACTGTGAGACCAGGAAATAGCTACATACCTCTATAGCCTCTTAGCAGTTACGCTTTATTTGGTCTCTCCAGATACCCTGCCAGCTATGACCTGATAGAGGCCTCTGGGGGAAATTGTGCACAGAAAGTCAAGCTTACATCGTCAGAGTTTTCTTCTCTCCAGAGGCTGGCCCTTTCCATGTTGGCTGCCTTGAGTATTCTGAATTTCTTGGTTTCCTTTCCTTTATTTTCTCTCTTCCTTTTTTTCTGTTTTGTTTCTCAGTCCAGGGAGACTATCAGACACTCTTAACTTCTATGCTACATTGTGATATTGGCATAAATCCTGAGGGGTAATAAGAAACAGCATACTTACATTTTGTTTTGGCTTTTTTGTGTTGTTTGTGGGGAGAATTCTTAAGATTTACTCTCAGTGAATTTAGGGTATACAGTACAATATTATTAACCATAGTCATTATGGTGTACCTTAGAACTTAGGACTTACTCATCTTATAACTGAAAGTTTGTACCTGTTGACTAACATCTCCCATTCCTCCAACCCCATACCTTAAAAATGAACATTCTACTCTGTAAAATAACAGCATATTTTGAACTAGTTTCAACGTCTGGACATCTTGGTTGCTCCCTAGTGCCTTCATTTAGTTGTTTTGAATTTTCCTCAGCTTTTACAATTGTTTTGGGCAGAAGATTTTATATAATACCAGCTACTCCATAAAAACCAGAAGTAAAATTCTGGATTAGAGATTTGTCTCTTCTACTTTTTGGCTCTGATACCAGGCAACTTACTAAGCTTAACAAACCTGTTTGTTCATTTCTGAAATGAATCCAATGCAAACTACATTGTTAGAAGGAATAAAAAGATTTGCACATAAAACAGTTGGCACAGATTCTGACATTTAATAAACAAACATTTTTATACTAATTTTACTAATGGCAACATTCACAGAAATAATTTTCCCTCTTTCACACTTGTTCCCAGATAAGGTTGCAAGATTGTTCAAGGCGTTGAGAACAGTACAGTGTCCAAGGGGTTTTATATTAGCAATGCCCAGGCAAGTAGTGGATGATGGAGGTTCAAATAAAGCATAGTCCAGTTGTAGGACAACCAGAGTAAAGGGGAGGAAGAAATTTGGAGTATTATCAAAGAGCTAGATTGGCTGTCAGCATGAAAATGCCATTTATCACCCAGCTGGCCCCTTGACAGTAGGTAAGAGGTTAGACCACAGGTGTCACATTTCTAGATGTGGACTGGCATGACCAACCTGGCCATAATATTAACAAATGATGGATAAATGGAAAGAATAGAGAAATTTTTTTAAGATTAAGACTTTATTAAAGTAACTAGTTAGAAAGAGGGTCTTAGGATTTGGTCAGAGGCCAATGACAAGGTTCTTGCCTATGTGTAATTGGGCTTTAACAACTAATCATGATGGCATAGCAATGAACACAGGGTCAGAACTTCCTTAAAGTCCCCTGGCTCAGGTCAAGTCTGGGAACTGGCCAAAGGGCTTAATTTATAAGGGGAATTGTGTATCCCAAATAATGGATAGATAAAAGATGCAGAAATTTGAAGTATAAGTAGAGACGATCAGGTCAAGCAGCCTAGGAAGCAAAGTTGATACCTGCAGAGAGGTATAGGGAAAGATAGAGACTACTGGACCTCTGGCCAGCTTTAAATCAATTATTGAATATAAGAAACATGATTCTAGAAGCACTAATCAGAGAAAGAAGAAAACCAGAACCCTCAGATGAACACTACAATAAAAGAGACATACTGGGTCTTCATGGGGGAAATTCCCTTTCCCCAGGCCTATTCCAATTTGAATAGAAAAACTAGAAATTGTGTTTTGTTTTTATCTTATTTTAGTTTTTTGAACATGATCATATTGAATAAGTGAATCAACACCAGTTCCTTCTTTGGTGAAGGCCACCAGCTGACCCTGTATTTAGAAATTCTTTGATAACATCCTAGGCACTCCAGTCATACTCCAGCTATTTTATTTCTTTGTCCTTCAGCTTCCTAATTTACAAAAGGAGTGGTAATAATAGTAATTATTTTGTGGGGTTGTTATAGAAAGCAGGTGAGATGTAAAGTGTTTAGTCCTATCTCTGCTACAGAATAAAATTTCTGCATGGCATCTTTTAGTTACCTACTGCTGTGTAACAAAGGTTTTCCAAAACTTCAAAGCTAAAAGTAATAGCCTTTATTATCTTACTGTTCCTGTGGGTCAGGATATCGGAACAGCTGAGCCAAGTGGGTCTTATTCATAGTCTCTCATGAGGCTTCCAAGTGTTGTCCGTGGTTGCTGCTATTTCCATGCTTAGCTGGGGGGAATTGATTCCAAGCTCACTTCTGTGATTGTTGGGAGCATTCAGTTCCTCCCCCCATGGGCCTCTCCTCAGTGCCATCTCATGGGCTTGGCAGCTGGTTTCCCTCCTAAGCAACAGAATCCAAGAGAGAGTGAGAGAGAGCATGCCTGAGACAAGATGGTCTTTTTATGACCTAATCTCAGAAGTGGCATCCTATCACGTACAAAGTAAGGGACTAACACAAAAGGGTGACTAGCAGGAGGCAGCTGTCATTTGGGCCATCTTAGAGGCTACCAACCACACAATGTAAGGTATTTGCAGCATTTCTGATGAAGTAAGGGGTGGCAAGACAAAAGCATACACACTAGATGTTATACTTCAATTTTTGAGACTATCATGTGACATGAAATGTGCAAAGCAGAGTATAGGTCAGACGATCAGATAGCTTCTTTTAGTTCCAAGTTCCTGACTAAGGGAAGGAGACCTCAGTAGTTTGAAGGAGTGAGGAGGTGGCCCACAGCTGTGGTGACATGGTGCATGCCAGTGTATCGGATCTGAACAACTTCATTTCTCCCTACAGGACAGCCATTCCATACCAGGGACCTACATGGGACCCATGGTAGAGGTTAGGCACATTGGCTGCAGATGCAGGCTGACAAGGTTTCAATTCTCCACCACTTCCCCGTTAGGCAACCTCAGAGAAGCTATTTAACCTGGCTGCATCTCAGTTTCTTCAACTGTTAGTTGGGAACAGAAGTAGCACCTACTTATGAGATTGTTGTGGGAATTAACGAAAACATCATATAAAGTACTTTAGAAGAGTTCCTGACCATAGTAAGTGCACAATAGATGCTATTTGCATTTCCACAATATAAAGGAAGAGGTTGCACTAGTGGTTTATGTACTTCCCTTTGTTGAGCATGTCAACAAAAACTGCAATTTCTAGGTAGGTGTTTGGACAAAACTCAGAGTCACACAGAGTCATCTTTCTACAGGGAGAGAACTGTTACTGTGCAAGCATTTTTAGGTAGGTTATTACTACCTCAAACTTTCTGGGATTAGGCAGCAATCGGAAGATCTAATTCCCATAAAGGAAGGTCTGTCCAGGAAGTATCCAGCCACATACTATAAAAAATTGACACATATTGAAGAAGATACAAGGAACATTTTACATAGGACAAAGACACCTCAGTTCCCTTCAAAGTAGGCACCTTGGGACCTCACATAACTCCCAGCATCATTAACAACTGCAGCACAATGTTCCTTCTGCTCTGATAGCGGAAGCCATGGAACAAATTTTGCCATGACGTGTTTCATGCTAAGATCCTGTGTCAAAATCCTGGATACAGTAGTTTTTGGAATCCCCAGATCAGCTTCTACTTGTCACATCACCAATCTTTTGTCAACTGCATCCCCAACATTTTCAATATTCTCAGGTGTTCTGCTTATTGCAAGCCTTCTAGAATGTGGATGACTTTCAACAGATTCTTGACCATCCTTTCAGCATTTGTGCCACCATTGCATCCTCCCTGAAAGCATTCTGAATCATCTGAATAGTTTCTGCAGGGGAATGTCCAAGCTAATGCAAAATTTGAGGCAGATTCATTACTCTTCTTGCTCAGACATTTTGAATGTGATGGCCGCACAGTACACATGCTCACTCAATGGAGTCTGCTGCCCCCACTGACTAGCACAGCGAGCTGTTATTGTTCATACATGCACATTCCAGTCCACTCTCCTTGGCTTCCAAATTACATGGATGTCATGCAAATTGTTCCCATTGGATTAACAATGGCTGGGCTTTTTCCTGACTTCCGTACAAAAGGAGCCTGCAACATACTAGCTACTTGAAAAATATCAGTCACCTGCCCATTTCTTCCTTTACTCTTATTTACAGTGAAGTAGAAGTGAAAAGGTCTCTCTACTTAAAATGCAACAGGCAGTAGAAAGCTTATACCTGGTGAACAAGTGGTTCAGATAGTGAGCAGGCTAAGATTCCACAGGAGGAAATGATTTCAACATGAGGTACCCAGGAAATAGCTTGGCAATTATCAAGGGAGTTTAGTCTGTGGAACAATTCAGAAAAGATAGTTTAGGCTTGGGGCCTGTTTTCTCTCAATTACCTGACATCCTAAGGTGACGTCGGGGTATATATATTTTTGAAAGAGTCATGGAAACTGTTCTTATATTTCCTTATGTATCATCAACCAATTAGTGAAAATGGTGTTAATCAACCTATTTTCTCCTCTGGCTGAAAATCAGTACCTTTTACATCTTCATAGCATTTTCAGCTTCTCAGAGGCGAGTTCTTGACAAATGAAAGGAAGCTTACCCTTTTAATGATCATATGAATTAACAAGGAAGGGAATAATCATTGTGGTGGTAACTGCTGTCAATTTGAGGCCAACCTTATTACATTTTCATTAGAAATAATTCTAATGAATTCTAATGCTTAAAATAGGTAACCTTCCAGAGTAGAGGCAAGAATAGTGGGGTGCAGAAGTATGCATATTTTGCAATTATGCCATTTAAAGAGTTTGATATCATTAGAACATTAACTTTTCCTCTTAATTTGTTAAGCATTGAATGACAGAAAGTCAGAAATAGGGATACAGTTTTACCTTTTCAGGAAAAAAAGTGTGGCAAAGTGGAAAAAGATAGCTTTTTATTTCTTAACTAAAAAAAAAAAAAAAAATCGAAATGGGAAAAAAATGATTGAAGGCTCCCAGAATCATAAAATCTATTAATAAGATGAAGTCTTTAATAAAGTAGACATTGAAGATGTAATGTGAAACATGATGACTGCGGTTAATGCAGTTGTATGGTACATTTGAAAGTTGCTAAGAGAGTAGGTCCTACATGTGCTCATCACAAAGAAAACAATTTTTTATAACTCTATGAGGTGATGGACTTTAAACTAGTGGTAATCATTTCTCTATACATGTCTGGTCATTATACTATATACCTTAAAATTATAGACTACTGTTTGTTAACTATATCTCAATAGCACTGAAAAAATGTCTAACAAGTTAGAGAACTTAATTATAATTTGTAATGCCCTGGAAGAGTCAATTCCTGTTGTGGGCTATTTTTGCATAGCTTTTAATTGGGCTGTTATTGTGCCTTTAAGAAGATGCAAAAACAATTAATTACATATTCCTTTCTAGTGTGTTTTATAAAACTGTTATAATAATAGAAAATATTGATTAATCTACAAAGCACATTGAAAGAGATGTAATTTTCTTTTCCCGTAGATCTGCAATGATAATTTTAGTTGTTTTCAAGAACCATTTTTCATGGCAGAAACATGGGTTAGTTTGCAATTTGTGCAATGCTCTATATCACAACAGAGACTAACCTTTCTCCTGACAGATAATGGGAAAATTTTGCTAGCAGTCAAATAATCTAAACATAAAGCAAATGACTAATGTACAATAAAAAATGGTTCTATTCTTTGCAAAGTCTGATTGCATAACTGCAACCTATCACAGAAAGAAAAAGATTTGTAATAGCACCCTTCTCTCCACACTAGCTTGATTTTATCTGATGAGGGGAATAGCTCAGGGTAAGACTGATATGTTGCATGTATCTCTGAGTGACTTTCTTCTAAATTCTGTAGCTAAGCAATTACTTATTATAAATGTCTCAGAAAATTTTATGCTAAATTGAAAGAAAGGCTATTATTTCACAAGAAAGAGTAAGGAAATTGGTCTCTTTCCTGGCTTTTGTATTTTGATTGAAACCACCACCATTTTCCCAGGCTAATAAAACTTCAGCACATTGCTGGCATGTTCTACTGCTACCATAACCAATTGTCCCAAATTTGATGGTGGTTCAAAACAATACCTGTTTATTATCTCACAGTTTTCATGGACCAGAAGCCAGAGCACAGTGTGACTCAATTGGTTTCCCTGCCTAGTCTTCGGAGGCCAAAATTCAGGTCTTGGCAGAGCTGTTCTCATTACTAGAGGCTCTGAGGAAGAATCTGATTCCATCAAACAGGATGCTGGTAGAATTCAGTTCTTCCTCACCATTCCCACACAGCCATCTGCATCACTTGGCCACCAGAATCAAGTTGAGACTTTTTTATGCTTCAAATATTCCTGATTTTCCTCTGCAACATCTCTCTGCTTTTAAGGGTTTATGTGATTATATCTGGCCCAATTGGGTAATTCAGGGTAACCTCCCTATTTGAAGGTCAATAGATTGGTTAGTAACCTTAAGTACATACGTCTGCAAATATTCTTGTGCCACATAATGTAATAATAACCACAAATGTCACACCAAGGGGTGAGTTCATAGAAGTCAAAATTCTGCCTACTTACTTACTTGAGATGAGGAGAAAGTCTAATCAAAAATCATTCTCACAGAACTTGGTAAATGTAATACATATGGTTGGAAAAATTTTGAATGTCACAAAATAAGCAAATTAACTAAATGATACATGTATTTACCATAAAAACAAACTGATATTTTCAATCCATTGTGAGCTTATGTAACTGATAAAAGGAAATCTGAAAGAAAAGTGGACTCTGAATGTACACACTCTAGTGTATCCTTCTATGTGTGCTGACCAGAACAATAATTCTCAGGATGTAATTTTGAAACAATAGGGTTATTTCTGAACCAATACCTCTGACTGGGAGGATGGAATGCTATGTAAATTTAAGGTAATTATTTTGTCTCCTACTTAAAAATATACAAGGTGGCACTTCTCGTAAAAATGGCTGAGTAATGCCAGATCATACAAGCTACTCTTTCTAAAACACAACGGTTACACCTAGTAACAACAGAAAACAGGAAACAATAAACCATCAGCAAGCAAGGGCTAAGAAGGTCTGAGGCTCTTACAACAAATTTCAAAAGGTATCAACCGATGAAAGAAAGAAAAAAAAAGGCACCTTAATGCTGATTCTAACTCAAATTTCATCCCTATCATTGTCACATCAACACATCAGTGCTGAGGAAAAGCAGGTCAATTAAGAAAGAATTTAAAAATAACATGTCTTAGTTGTTGCCCTGTTGAGAGGAGAAATTGAGGTAAATATTAATATGTTAAATTTTTTTTAGGACAGGGAGAGGGAGGGGAAGAAAAGGGAACCAAGGTAAAGGGAGATTCAGGGCTATGTTATGTATTGCATTTATCTTATGTAATGACTACTGCTTTGTAAGAGCTACAAAGAGAGCTATCAACAAGAGGAGGTTCATTTTGCAGGCTTACTAAGTGACCTGCGGTGAATTTTTGATCTTGGGAGTGGTTGCCAATATAACATAGCCATCACATTGCTTGGACCTTCTCATGATTACTTTCATGTTTTTCTGTCTCTTTTGCACCTTACAAATAAAATTTCACCACTTTAATTCTTGCTTTAGGTTATGTTTTCAAGAAAAACTAGGCTAAGGTAATTGGTACCAAGTATAGGGCTATAAAGACTAACCCTTGGGATATAATTTTGAGTGAATGTATTTCTTCCCAAACCTATAACTCTGACTAGTGGAATGGAATATGCCGCAGGCTCGCATTAACCAGGGCCCATTCCTGGAGCTGGAAGTAGGCCAGTTCAGCCTATACCATCTAGCTGGAAAGTTCAGGGCCATGTAGGAATGGAAAACAGGATGGCAGTTAACAAATGCCTTCTAACAATTTGCAAATAACTTTAGAAAAAAGGGGAAAACTTGTGGTAAAGTACTCTATTCCACTATTTTAGCACAACCACTATTAATATTTATGTTCGTTTACTCTCTGATTTAAGTCTTTTCCCTTTAGGTGATTTATTTAACATAGTTGTGAAAATAGTGTGTTTATTTTATTATTCCTTTTCATTTGATATTATTTCATATCTTTGATAAAGTCCATAATTACATAATAACCCATTGGGTAGATCATACCATATTTACTTAACCAATTTTTTACCATTGAACATTGAGTTGGCCCCTTCCTCATTATCCTTTCTTTCTTCTTCTTTTTTTTAATTAAAATTTTTAAAAATATTTTATTTATTTTTTATTATTTCCAGAGAGAGAAGAAGGGAGAGAGACAGAGAGGGAGAGAAATATCAATGAATGGTTGCCTTTCAGCTGGCTCCAGTTATGGACCTGGCTGAAGACCTGGTTTGCAACCTGGTTATGTGCCCTGGCTGGGAATCAAACCAGCAATCGTTGGGTTTTCAAGCTGGCACCTTATCCACTGAGCCACCAGCCAGGGCTATATCCTTCATTTCTTTTGTTTTGGCTTGGTATTTATATGCTATTGCATATACTGTAAAGGTAATCATCATGCATGCTATTTTAAGTTTTTGTCTAAATGTGCCTAAAGAGGGATCTAGTCTCAATGTCGACAACTATCCTTATCTATCAATAAGAGAAGAGGCGGGATTTGTGTATGTTATGTACCTGACTCTCTAGTTGTTGTCAGTGTCTTTTTCTATGTGCCAATTTATTTAGAGTCAGTCAAATTAGATGCTTACTATTGTCCATGTGTGAGAACATGCTGCAGCCTCCCCTAAGAATTTAGAGATAAGGGAAATTAGGTTGCCTTCTTGGGATTAAACTAGTGAAATCTCAAGTCACGATTTATTCAAATACGTATTGGTGCTCGGTGTATGCCAAGCACAGTTCTGAGCTCTGGGAAAAGTGATAGATAAAACAGACACAGTTCCTCCTCTCATGGATGGATGGGATTAATCAACCATGGAAGTAATTATAGAAATTATTTACTGATTATTGAGTCTAGCATTTGGGGCAATCCCATCTTCCAATCAAGATAGCCTGATTATAAGAAGTAAGGATATGAATCAATAAGTTAGTAAGACATCAGAAACCTAATTGATTATATTCAGCCAGTTTGAAGATTAAATATGGGAAGCATCGAGTAGAAATGCTCAAAGATACAAGTGGTCGCTGTCTGTCCCACAGTTGTTCAGGGAAAAGTTTTCCCAGCTTTGTGAATCCATGAAATCTGACCCCTATAAAAGGGAGATCTCTACTTGATCATAGAACCATTTCATTTCGTTCTGATTTTAAACTAACTGATATTTACACAAATCAAAGATTAATCTCCTGCAGTTTGATTGCAGTCTGGTTTGGGGTGTGTCTTTCAATGACACTGGATTTTCTGAGGAGACTTAAAAATATGTATTTCCCAGGGCATGCTTGGTCCTACTACAGCAGAAGCCTTCATGTAGCTGGGCCAGTGCATGTCTGTTTGAAGAACTTCCTTAGATCATTGTTCCTCAAGTTGTGGGTCATGCCTAGTGATAGGAAATGAAATTAATGAAGTGGTTTATGAATAACATGTTTTCAAAAGCTTGAAATAGAACTGAGTTAAAAAAATATCAGTATGTTGCACCCTTCACAGTAAAGCATTATGAGGCTCATGTGCTGGCCTTTCCTGTCAGTACTCTGGTTTGTTTTCTCCTTTCACTGAATTTGTAACACTCATCCGTCAACCAACTAGTTAATTAAAAGTCATCAAGGTAGTTTTCTGCCTGACATTAATTAATAGGTCATTAATTTTCCAAAGCAGCTATGCAAGGGTATCAACTAGAGTACTTTTTTAAAAATCCAGGATATTTGTATCCACTCTTGGGTTTCCGATTGCATTATTTTGGAGTGGGCTCTGGGACTCTTTTTTTTCAAAAAGGGGTCAGAAGACTTTGATGTACCCAGCCAAATAGGTTCTGAGTTTGGAAACCCAGGATTGGATGACAAAGTCATCACAGGGAGAAACTCTTTTGTCTACTTATTGGAAGCACTGGGACATTTCTACCATCAGTACTTGGGTGTTTTAGGTAATAGAAGGTAACTGGGAGAGTATATGAAATTTCTCATCCAGTAAAGCTAATGGTAGGTAACTGGAAGATATGAAATTTCTCAGGGGATATAGAACAAAACCCTGCTATGGAGAGAAAGGTCCTTCCCTGGGATAACAATTCAAGACTGTTTTTTTCCTCAGGACTCGATGTGGATAGTATTGTTATAGTTTAATTGACAACCACCTGGGAACTTACTAGAACATGTAACTCTGGAAAGGTGGAATCTAGGTTGGGAGCAATGGAAAGACTAAACTCAGTGGACTTGATATAGAAGAAGAGGCATTCCATTGCTGTGTTTAAAAAAAAATTTTTTCCCTGCTATGTAATCAAGTTGCCATGGGAACCTAAAGGCTCATTTACTGCATATGAAAGAATAATGCTATTAATATTTAAATGAACACAAGAAACTTGTTAGAGAGCCATTCAGTTCACTCCACCTTTAGAATGAGTGCTTAAAAAAAAAAAAAAAAGCTAACAATTTATTTATTTAATTTAAGAAAAGATTTTATTTATTATTTCCAGAGAGAGAGGAAGGGAGAGAAACAGAAGAGAGAGGGGAAGAAACATCAATGCATGGTTGCCTTTCACCTGCCTCCAGCTATGGACCTGGTTGGAGGCCTGGCTTGCAACCTGGTTATGTGCCCTGACTGGGAATTGAACCAGAGACCTTTAGGTTCGCAGGCTGGTGCCTTATCCACTGTGCTACCAGCCAGGGTGCTGAATAATGCTATTAATATTTAAATGAACACCAAAAACTTGTTAGAGAGTCATTCAGTTCACTCTACCTACCTTCAGAATGATAGTTAAAAAAAAAAAAAGCTAACAAATTATTTAATTGCAGATGTGCAAACGTGAACTTGTGGTAAAACTCCAAATTTACAAATGACTTGGCTTTGAAAATTTTAGTTAGAATGTGAGGTGATCTTGTGTTCATGTAAATGTTTTTCTCTAATCTAGATGCTGCTCTATATAATCTTTCAAAGAGGAGTGCTATTTATTACACATAACAATGTGACTAATCTGAATGAACACAGGCAATAGCTTTTCAGGGTCTTGTGCTGGCACTAGGCATTGACCTGTTTTTTACTGGATTCTGGGGAAACTGGATTGAAATGGGTAGATGTGTGTGGAATGGGTAGATGAAGGAGACAGCAAGTTCAAACCATAGATATCTTCCATCAGGTATAGGAGAATTTCAGTATTTTAATACAGGGACATCCAGTGTGAGCTGTTTGCCTTCCAGCCATGCTTCAAAGGGACTTTGAACTTTTGATTTCAGATTGGAGATCAGGTTTGTGAGCTGGCAATTAGATGTTGCTAGGAAGACTATAGATACAGTTTAGAATGAGAAAATAGAGGAATACACAAGATCATTGGGATGATTTTCTAATGAGCCAAAAAATCGGGTTGCCTTGAACAAAATAATAATTTGTTCTTTTAGGACATGACTAATATATGCAAGGAAACATGCATAGATAAACAGAGTTTCACATGTTTACACATATTGATATGCAAATGTATTCATACCTAGGCCAAAAGTTGGTGCAGTCTCAAGTCAGAATAACCAAGAAAGGTTTCCTTTATTTTTTTCCAAATTAATATGGCCAACTTTGTCAAAATTTCTTCACCATCATATAGATCAGAGTGATATTTCAGTTCAATTTTATAAGTTTCCAGTCATTTTTGGTATCTACAAATATCTACAACTTCATGTCTCACTCTTACAGTGGGGAAGGGCCCCCTGGGCATTGTCTGTGCCTTTTCTCATGGAAGGTACCAGGCCAAGGTCCTATAAACAACCAGCCAGAGAGGAGGGTCCCAAGTCAGCCCTTCAGCTGCAATGCACACAGATTGACAAGAGAGGCCTCCCCTCCCCCTTCTCTGAGGACTGTATACCCCCAAAAGTGAACCCCTTGCCCCCTCTCTAGGACTTTTGTCTCAAGTAGGTGGAGGATGTTGCAGTGATTACTTTACAAAATTGAACAGGCAGCTGATGAACAAATGGGCTTTCCCCTAAATGCAATTAAAAAATGCAAGTTGTAACAAGAAGCTGGCATTTTGCACCTATTACATTGGCAAAAATTGCAACAATCACACATGACCCAGCGTGGGATAAAAGTGCACAATGATGCACTTTTCCATCAGTGAAAATTGGTCCTGTCTCTTGGGAGGAACTTTGATAATATCTTTAAAAATTAATTTAAAAAGATACATACATCTTTGATCCTAGGTTTTTATCGCAAGGCATTTACTATTCATACGTGTTGCACAAGTCCAACGATGATTATTTCAGTGTTGATGTAATAGAAAAAAAAATCTAAATATCCCCAGAGTACCCTTTGAATAAATTATGCATATAACAAATCACTATAGAGTTTAAACAGATCGAGGTAAACTTGTACGTACTGATAGAGACAGATCTTAGAGAATATGTTATAAGAAATTTGAAGGCACACAAGTAAATAATACATTATGAAGGCATTTTTGCAAATGGAAAATACACAAACAATTGCTTATGTGTCCTCTTTATTAAAAATACTTCTTGTACAGGCATAAGAATTTTGAAAATATGTATTAAAACATAAATAGTGGTTATCGCTGTGAGTGTCACTGCGAATTGCTGGGTGTGGAGATGCTTTTATTACTCAATTTATATATTTTTTTACTCCTTGAGTGTTTTGTTTCTTTTTTAACCATTTGCCGGTATCACTATTATAATGACAACAAAATAGTAGGAAACTAAAATAATTCCACGGTGAAGAAGGGAAGTTGTAACTCTAGAGTTATTTTCCTTGTTCCTGTAAAGGGCACGCAGCTTCGCACACTGAGTTAAGGACTGTGGGGGACAGTGGACTGTTCTGTGAGCCCCACCCTTGTTCACTGGGCCATTGCTCTTCTTTGGTGCAAGGTCTGTGCTGTGGACCCAGGAGCTCACTCCCCCTTCCCCAGAACTCCTGCCTCCTGCCCCTGTCACCACTGTATCACCAGTGTAGCTCCAGGACACTCCCAATCCCTTGAATGAGGCTGCCTTCTCTGCACAAGTGTCACACAGAGCCTCTGAGGAGTACTGAGTTTGGGAAGCAGCCTCTGCACCTCTCACCCCTCCACCTCCAGCCAGGACTGTCCATGAACTTTCCTTTGTTCTTTAAACACCGCTGCACAGAACCGTGTCTGTGTGTCCAGCCTTAATGAAGGGTGTGAGCAATGAAAGGGAATTGTGATTACAGGATAGGGAAATATTTAGAGTCAGAGACCATATATGGCTTCTCTTCCAGCCCAAGGAAAGAGCAGCTAAAAAGCCTCATCCTTCGCTGGGAATCACCTGTGAACATCTCCTGTTTCCCACCTACACTTACATGGACTATAGATTCAGTTGATTTAGACCTCAGACTAGGTTTCGTGAATTGATAGAAACAGTATTAATAACTTCAGGATGTAATGCCCATTGATTCCTCTAAGAAATTATTATTTTTTAAATCCTAAGGATCCAAATTTAGGAATAAAAATATTTGAAAAAGACATTTAAGCTATTATTTTCCCTTACTATGCAAGATGAATGAGTCTCCCTAAATTTACCTTATCTGTTTAGTGTTTTTGAATGCATACAATTTAATCTTGGTTACCTGTTAGGATATGATTTCTGGGTAAAAGATTTAAAATTGGATGCTACAGGTTGCAGATCTGTATTTATGTATCAATTTCATGCTTCAGAAAAATAGCTTCTAGGATACTTAATTACCACATTATGTTATGTTAAAAGTGTATATATGTGATTGCTAGTGTTATTTCAATGCTGGGAGAAAAGGAATTGGATGGTCCAGAAAAGAGACATAAAAAGCAAAATCAATACTGATTGTTTAAAAGGAATCCATTTGCCTACTTTAAACCATACTGGTAAGCTTAGCCAAAAAATGAATCTTCTAAATTATGAGTCACATAATAGCCATGTGGAGAGTCAGTTTCTCTAATTCAAACTCTCTTGGTAAGTGATTTGTAAAATAATTGCTAGGAGAATGAGACTATGGAGTACCCAGTACCTCTGTGGGTAGGACGCTGCAGAACATTTTTGGGGATGTAAGTTACAGAGTTAAAATATATCTATCAAAGAATAAAGGGACCACAGATTTAAAAAAAAAAAAAAAGGAAACTGGCTTAAAATGGGGGAATAAACAAGAAAGTAAAAAATAAAGCTGCTTCTTGATTTTAGTTAGTGTTGAAAAATCTTGGCTATGGCTAGTTGAATCAAATGAATAATAAAATGACTTACTTTTCCCAATAAAGAGTGTCTTGTGCTCCTGGGAACTGTGTTGGATAGTTCACAGGCATGTTAAAATATAGCCAAATGCACCCTCAATCTTAAATTTGGTCATATTTTTGCTGGTATGATGCTTGATGCTTCTGCAACCAGAATCTACCACAATAATAAAGTAAGATGAATGAGTGCCATAAGGGAAAAACAAGAACACACATATGCGTATCAAAATCAATAGCATAAAAGGACGAGCACCCCCATTTTCCAGGGAGTTCCAGCTTTTGTCACAAGCTATAGCGGAGAGCCATCGAGTGGTATTCTCCGTAGCCACTTAGAGGGGCTGGTGAGAGAGCTATAGAATCAGAAAGGCATGGAACAGAGGGAGAAAGGCTCCAAAACGAGGAAAGGAAAAAGAGGTGAAATAATTGGAAGAGAGCGTTTTGGGAATATGTGTGTGTTTGAAAATAGTGCCAAAGGCAAGCTTTAAAAACCAGAGTGTGGCTGCAACCAGAAAGAGTTTTAGTTTTCTCTAGCAGCTGCATTAATTTCTATTTCCAGCAATAGCACATAAGACTTCCCTTTTCTCAGCATCCTAGTCAATATTGAGCTTTTTGAAAAAATTAGCCATCCTCACAGGTGTGAAGTAATATATCATTATGGTTTTAATTTGCATCGCTCTGATAATTAGTGACATTGAGCAACTTTTTTTTTTTTAAGGTAACTTTAAAAAAAAAGATTTTATTCCTTATTTTTAGAGAGAAGGGCAGGGAGGGAGGAAGAAAGGGGGAGAAACATCAACGTATGGTTGCCTTTCACCTGCCTCCAGCTATGGACCTGGCTGGAGACCTGACTTGCAACCTGGTTATGTGTCCTGCTGGGAATCGAACCAGTAACCTTTGGGTTCGCAGGCTAGTGCCTTATCCACTGAGACACCAGGCAGGGTTGAACACCTTTTTATATACCTGCTGGCCACTGTACATCTTGTTTTTTTAATTGAATTTTTGATACTGATTTATTTGAGTTACTTACATATTTTGGATATTGACCCTTTATCAGATATATGATGGATGAATATTTTTTTCTGAGTCTGTAGGCTGCATTTTCACTTGGTTGGTTGTTTCCTTCACTGTGCAGAAGCTTTTCAATTTGATGTAATCACTCTTACCTGTTTTTGCTTTTGTTGCCTGGGCTTTTGGGATTATATCCAGGAAATTATTGCCAAGGTCAATGTCAAGAGCTTTTACCCTATGTTTTCTTCTAGAGATTATCTAGTTTCAGTTCTCATTTTAAGGCAGGGATTCCCTATAAGCCAAGAAATGCCACAGAGTGCCAGCAACTTCTGGAAGCTGGAAGAGAGGCATGAAGGTGCTTTTCTATTTTTTTTTTTTAAACAGCAACCCTAGAAAATGAATACACCTAGTTTACCCAAAGAATAGAAAATTAAAGTGAGATTTAAAAGTCTATTAATAGTAATGTTAGATATTTCATACACTAAAGATTATTATCTAATAAGATATGGTAATAAACAAGGATGAAGAGAAATATGTTTTTAATTTTTACAATCATTAGATTAAAATTGGGATTCCCTAACATTTTATAAGTATAGTTTCAGAAGGAGGCTCTGGCTCCAATGGGGCTTCATCTCAAAGCCTTTATGAGAACCCTAAATATGTGGAGAGATAGATATAGTAGCACCTCCAAGACCCACTAGGTACCTGTAAAACCTATCAAAATAAATGCAGTGCTCATGTATCTCTTTTACATGAGGATCAATGTCTTATACTCAGAATATTTTAATTATCTGATTCCAGCATTCATAAAAGTGGCAAAGAGAAAAAAGATCTAAGTGGAGCTTTGACCTAAGAAGTGCAGCATTTATGATAAAAAGGTTTTGATTTCCTGTGTATTCTTTAGCTTTGGAATAGAAGCACTTCTTAGCTTCCCTTCCATTCAGAGGGGAAAATAGCTAAGAACACATTGGTAATTAATATAAGTGATATAATATAGGTAACTGATTCATCAAGTTACTGTCTTGGCATTTTTCTTTTTTTTTTTTTACTGGTATGCATGGGAAACATGAACATTTTTCTTTGTTTTTTGCTTTGTAATCGAGAATGGATATATGATTTTAACAATGGTATTTAAGAATCCTATGTCCAGAACATTTATGCAGAATGCAGAAAAACTACAGAAGACTTGGAAAAGGTTCAGCCTTCAAGGGAAGAATCAAATCTCTGGGTACCAGGGTGAAAACCAACTCAAGGGGGTTTTCACTCATACACTAGGTCCATTCAACCATGTTGATTTTGGAAGCAGAAATAAAGCACTGAATGAGGCTGCATTTCTGGGCATCCATTTCACAGGAATGATACATACACTTCTGAAGCCTGCTATACCTCATGATGAGCCAAGCAGAGAGATTTACTGAGCCTTCATCCAGCCCTGTGCGCTCAGCGTGTTTGTTCCGACAAAGCTAACAGTTGTCTGTTGCCCAGTCTTTAACCTTTACCTCAGATTGCAATTTATATGTTTATTAAATGCCATTGCCTTATGCCAGGGAAGTGATCTGGCCCTTCAAGGTGAGCCAATTCGGTACCAACAGACCAGTTCAGACAGGTACAGTCCTGCGTCCAATGCTGCTAATGTTTACCTTCAGTGGCATGGAAGGGCTGGGTAATCTTTTCTTCTTCTGTTGTTATGTTTCTAGGTTCCACATTTTAACAGAAAAGGTAAATATTTTGGTCCCAGATATCTACATGTCTTGCTGCCCTGCTTCCTTACTGCCTTGTTACCTATAAGGGGACATATGAGGTCTGTCCCAAAAGTATTGAGCCAATTAAAAGTTTGCTCGGCCAATACTTTCGGGAGAGACCTTTGTATATACCTCTAATTTGAAGGGATTTGCAAGGACTGCAGAAGTTAGAAATTCTAGCAGTACCACTTCAGAACTTTTTACAGAAGCTATAGAAGAATGGAAATGCCTGAGGAATTGAAGATCATGGCGTTGGAAAAGCACATGTCCTGGCTTCAGTAGGTGCCTGAAGAGAACAGGAAGGGGCAGCCTAAAAGGACTTCCTTTGTTCCGGGAAGGAATCTCGTATTAATCAAGGATGGCATGGAAGAGGGTATTGATAAAAACAACTTGTAAACCATTTCATTTGCTTTCTAGTTGAACTTTAAGTTTCGGATTCATGTTAATGTTGACCTAATTGGAGTGTTTCCTCTGGACCAAACTTGTGATTTGCTGGTTACCACTGAAGTGTTGCTGGCAGTCGGTGTAGTTACAGGCTTAACGTGGAATGTTTCAAACTTCAAATTTCTGCCAGAATATTAGCTGGAACACAGATGAGTCAATTAATTTTAATAGTCAAAAGGATACCTGTCTTACATAATTTAGTGGTTCCACAAACATAGACTTATGCTTCTAAATTCCCCAGCCTACATTAATTAAATGAATAAATCAATGAAATGAGTGAATCAATGAATCAATGGATGAAGAAGTTAAGAAGATTTTAAGGATGTGTTGATTCCAAAAGGATTTTAAGACACATTAGAAGAAATATTGTAAAAGACATAAAAAAAGACCATCAGAAGTTTTATGCCCCTAAAATGAGATGAGATCAGAATATTTCATGAATATTTACTGCATGAAATCATTAAGAGGAAGGTAAGTATAGCCTCAAAAGATTTAGTCTAATTAATTGGTGAAAGAGTTACTATCCAAGAATACCTTTCAGATTGCACACCAGGGAAATTTTTTTTAGAGCCACAAAACCCACTAATTTTGGTTGAGATTTTATCTTTTCAATATAATGAAGATAAAATCCAGCAACTGACAATTTTTTGGAAAACCAGGTCCTTAGTTACAAACCTCTATGGTCTTGAGTGTATGCATATTTTCTGAGTAGAAAACCTCTCCCAGCTCTCAATTAATTTCCACATGCGTTTTGTTGATTAGTAGTTTATTTGGGGTAACAGCTACTTTCAAACCCTGATTCACTAAGTAGTTATAGAGGATCCATTCAGGTTTTTTAACATGTACAATATTAATGAGCTAATCTATAAATGGTTGCTTTATAAGATATATCTTTGATTACTGTGCTTATTCATTAATCCTGGAAGTCATGATTAAGTGTGTAATATGCTACATTTAATATATCATAGTTACTATATAAGTGTAATAACTACATATATGTGTAGCTCCCTGTCATATAGATGTGGATATATGAATATGGGTATAAATACAGATTTAGATGTATCTCCCTGGACACAAGAGCAGGTGTATTTAAGGTTTTGTTGGGCATGGTTTTCTGGTGGAAGTGAGAAATGTTCAGTGGCTGTGGGTGGTCTCACACAAGATTTTGTCAGTGCTCCTGGAGGGTCCCAAGACTGTTAGCTCTGTTTGGAATGCTTAATGGAGTTTTAGGGGGACCAGGATCCACTTTTCACCAGCAGGCTCCTTTGGGCTTCTAAGGTAACGTTAAGGAAGACGAAGTCAGGCTGGCCCCACAGTCTTAGGAAAATACATTAGGGACATCTGTTTGTGGGAATAGGATGGAAATGAAAATATGAATAGTTGCAACTTAGTGAAAAAAAAAACATACTTCGAAGTGGGCCTTGGAGCCATTGGCAGAGTTGGTGATGAGACTCCTCAAAATGTGTGGGCCACTGGCCCTTGCTCTTCCAAGATTCAGGCTAAGATGCGTTTGCAATCAACTCTGTTGGCCTCATCAGGCTGCGGGTGATGAATGTGAGCTATGGTTATGCTGAGTGAATTGCGCTGTGCTCGTAATCCATTCTTGTATTGATTGCATAACTCGAAGATCAATGCAGTGTGCCAGAGTTGATCCTTGGCTCACATCCAACCAGCCTTTGTGCATTAAAGAAAAAAACCTAGACTTATGGAAAATGGCTGGGCCCCAGGACACCTGACATGAACCTTATTAACTAGACAGTAACCTTCACAGGTGTACATGCCAGTGAAGATCTGGGGGTCTGCATATCTGTCAGTCCTAGAAATTAATGTACTCTCTCATGTGTACTGATTAGATTGACCTTCTTGCATACTTTTACATCTGTAAATTCTGTTTAATTTGCTTTATTTGATTTATTTGGGCTATGGGCCTGGTTACTACATCAATCTAAGTCCCATATTGTTATTATTTGTGTGGTGGTCATGTGATAACATTATAAATAAGGTTTAGAGAAGAAAGAACAAAACTGCACATTTCCCCACTCTACAATCCCTTTCTAATTTTGCCTCTTTCCTAAATAACAACTCACATCTCCTATGATAGATATTAGGGGGTGTAATATCTGGAAAAATGTTACAAATTAGCTGATCACTGGAGCTTTTATTTTTGCAGAGCTCTTTAGTAGGCTTCCCCCTTTCTTTTCTCTTTGAGAACTTTCGACATTTAAATATTCTCTGTATAATTAGTTCCCAGAGGGGCCTACCACACCTGCACCACACCCTTTGTTCTCCAGCTCCACAGTCCTCTTCCTCAGCCCCTCTTCCCCAGAAGCTCCCAGATGAGACCTGGAGGAATTTTCTCACACTTTCTGAGAAACCTGGAATTAAAGATCATACTCGTAAAGATCACTGTCTTTCAATATCCACACGATGGAACCATACAGTTTTGGCTGTGTGCACAAATAAATTTAGAGCCCTTGGACATGCAATTTTTAAATTTCTCTTGAACTTTCAGTGTCATCTCACAATCCCCTTGGATTGTGGGTGGGCCTGAGGCGAACCTTTCTGAAAGGTGATGGTGAAGAAATAGGAAAGAAAATCCATCCACTATGACTCCTCAATCCCAATCATATCCTCAGGCATATCAATTTTAAAAGAGAACACGTTTGTTCATCATGCATCTGGAAGATGTCAGGTGGTACTTTTCAAACTCCCAATGCCTGCCTTTCTCTTCTTCTACCAATGTTTGCAAAACACTGGTATAGGGTGGGAGCTATTAGTCTTAGCTACTTTAAAACTATACTTATACAATAGTTGGCCCCATGCTGGACCAACCAGTCTTTTAAATCTGATGGTTACTGAACCCAACCAGTTGGGGGGTGGGGGGGAGTTGTCCTGCTGCTTGCTGCCCACCAGGCAAATCTCCAAAGATAGAGTTTGGTGGAAAAGAAGCTTCTTCAAACCAAAAAGAATGTACTCTGTCTTATTCTTCTTCTGGGATATGAGATACCACAGGGTGTAAAGTAAAAACATATCTTATATCTGGTTCTACAGACATAAGATTTTCAAAATGCTACAATTAAAAAGAGAGGGAGGGAGGGAAGGATGGGGGTGGAGAAGAGAAGATTGAGAAATAGACAGATAGAGAAACCATAGAAATTTTTAAAGCTTTCATGTGCCAAAAGCTCTGTGACTCTCTTAGTGGGGATGACTAGACCCCCCTTTTCCAACTTCTTGGCTGTGTGCAGCCTTTTTATCAGGGAATTTTCATTAATTTCTCACTGAAGAAGTAGTTTTCAACATTCTGAAGAAGCACCGTGTTTTTGGTTTTTTTCTTCAATGCTAGACTGTATTGGGAATTAGTTGAAGTTAACATTTTGTCAATATGTGTATTTCTGTAAAGTTTTATAGTTTTCTGAAATGCACATGTTTTCATTGTGTAACTGTTCTAGGAATAGAGAATGAGCTGCTTGTGGAGTCTGCTTGGTCCTGCTAAGATTGTGGGTTACTTCTTGTTATTTGAAAAATCATGGTGAGATAGTGTTCTGAAGTCAGTGTATGTTTTGAGTAATATTACAAACATGAGATGCTTCCAAATCTAAAATCCTTTCTTTTGCAACATTTTCCTTGTAACTATTTATTTTTGTTTCCCGTTGACAGGCCAAGTATAATCCAAAAACCTTTAGACTACTGTATTCCCATCTTGTACCTAAAGGCTCAGCAAATTGATTACCTAATGTGGATTTTTTATGAAGATGAGTTTTTGTTTTTATTTTGCAAGTGCCAAGACATTGTGGTAGCATCTGTTTGGTATAAATAAAACCTACCAGGTAGGTAGTTAGGAGTTTTTAATAATGTCTTATCCATCCATTCATAGAAAATATTAAGCAAACTTGGCATCAGTCATGTTGGACAAGTTTATTTTAATAAGGAAGACAATTCTGAGTTTCTTCCCACAAATTCTGGCACAAACTATTTCAGGCACTGAGATAATTATGTTTGCCAAGTTGTTAATGAGGAAACTGTCCCAGCTCAAGACTTAATTTAGGAGAAGAGCCATCTGAAGGTCTAGACACAGTAGTAGTGCAGATCTCAGCTCCTGGAATCTTAAACAAATGTGAAAGGGCAAGCAGTTCATTAGAACAGCTCAGCTAAAGTGTTAACATGCCTTCCCTTCTCCCTTATTAAATAGCTAAGAGGCTCATATACATATACTGACTATTAAAAAGCATTTGGTCCTGGCTGGGGTAGCTCAGTTGTTTGGAACATTGTCCTATAACCAAGGAGTGGCGGGTTTGATTCCTGGTCATGGCACATGTCTAGGTTGTGGGTTTGAGCCCCAATCTGGGCACAATGTGGGAGGAAACCAATCGATTTTTCTCTTGCACAGTGATGTTTCTCTTCCTGCCTTCTCTCTTGCTAAAAGTAATTAGAAAGAAGCACTTGTAGATACTATATTTTCAAGTATTTCTGACAGTGTGTCACATTTAAATATAGTCTTGAATATTTTAAAGAGAAAAATCCCAGTTATTAGAAGGCAGTTGTTATGGGTCGAATTTCCTCTACTCCCAAATGATATGTTGAAATCCTAATACCTAGTAGCCCTGAATGTAACCTTATTTGGAGAGAGACTCTTTACTGAGGTGATTATGTTCATTAGGTTGGGTCCTAATCTAACATGAAAACTTTTTTTGTGAAAAGGGAAAATGCACATAGGAAAGCTGCAGTGAAGACACAGAGGTAGAAAGTAGTCATTTGACATTTGATGGAGCAACGCTGTACAAGCCAAAGAAAGCGAGCATTGCCAGTAAACATCAGTCACTGGAAGGGACAAGCAAGGCTTTTCCCCTAGAGCCTTCAGAAATGGCAGGGCCCTGCGGCCACCTTGATTTTAGACGTTTAGCCACCAGCCTGTGAGATGATGCATCCTGCTTATTTTAAACCTCCTAGAGTTTGGTCCTTTGTTACTGCAGCCCTGCAGTTGAAAGCACAATGTTGGATTCCTAAAATGATAATGAGGAAACTTGCAAAAGATGAATCCCAAAAATATTTATAGAATGGCAACTGTATTCAGATGAGTGTTTCCAGCCATTCTGTTGAACTCAAATGAAAGAGCAAATACTATTTTGCAAAAATTTGATATACTCATATTGTGTGTGTGTGTACACATTGTTCTTCTTGATTTTGTAATAAAGCACCAACCCCAACAGGGAACCCAATAGAAAAGATAAGATAGAAATTGAGGGAAGAAAGCACTGGATAATACCTTATAGGAAAAATAAATTTATTTCAAAGTAAAAATATTAAACTGTGGAAAATTGTTTATTATTTCATCATAGCCTTGGCAAAGTTATTAAATTTTTAAGAAGCATACTAGCACCCTGGCTGGTGGCACAGTGGGTAAGGTGCTGGCCTGTGAACCCAAAGGTTGCAGGTTCAATTCCCAGCCAGGGCACATAACCAGGTTGCAAGCCAGGTCTCCAGCCAGGTCTGTAGCTGGAGGCAGGTGGAAGGCAATCATACATTGATGTCTCACTCCCTCTCTGCTTCTCTCTCTTCCCCTCTCTCTAAAAATAAATTAAATCTTAAAATAGAAAGCATACTAGTAATGTTCTGTAGGTTGATCACAGTTAATTTACACACAGTTGTGTGGCATAACCTGCCTTTTATAATACGGAGAGAGATTTGTGCTCATAGCATTCAAGCTGTCAAAGCTAATGAAAATAACCTCTGAATCACAGATTTCAATTTGTTTTTAATTTAAAAAACTAGTAGATTGACTTGTTTTTTAATAACTTAAGAAATTAATACTTATAGAGGAAACTGTACTCTTATTATTTTTATTTGTTTCAGTAAGCTCTCTATTGCCTCAATTACAAAGCATACGGTTTCACCAAGATATCATCAATATTTAATTTCCTCAACTTTTCATAACTATTACAGTCTATGTATAAATAGCACAGGTTCTAATGATTCTTTTCTCAGGTATAAACTCATTTCACTCAGACATCTAGTGGGTCTCCAGGTCTCAGTCACATATTTGGGTTGGTATTGAAGTGTTGGCATTCAGAAGACCAAGAATGATTCTTGATATCAGAATTCAGTTGCATTTTCTCCCCCCACCCCCGCCCTAATATTGTTTAAGTAAGTGGAGGAACCTGAACTATGAGTCATGTCTTGAACAAAGATTTGGCCTTAAAATCTAAATCTGTTGCCAGTGATTAATGCTTTCGAAACATTAAAGTATTTTCTGGTAGGAACTTGATAGTAACACAATTCCTACTTCGCCCCACTTCTTACTACAGATGAAATAAAAGGAAATAAAACCCACAGAGTCAATTTCCATGGGAGCTAAGAGAGTAAGAAAACTCATAAACCCCAAGTTTTATGTAAATTGTGGCCCAAACACTCTAAAACAATAAAAAGAACTGAATACTTAATGCCAGATGACAATGCAGCAGCCCTCATACAATAAGAAAATGAGTGTGAACCACAGCTTTTAGATTCCACCAAGGACTCAAGAAAAACAGTTTTAAACACAAACTATTTCCATGAATCTTTTATGAGAAATCTAATAGCAGATGAGCTTGGTAAAAAATAACCCAAAATTCCATTTATGTGAACTTCCAGACAAAATCCAAACAAAATAAAAAACATATCTAAACAAAATAGCATGTAAAAAATTCTCAGATATAAAATATTAGAAATCAAAATTCTAGACTTGCATAATTTCATTAGTAATAAAATAAAAATAAACTAACCATTGGCATTAAACATAGTTACAAAATCACAAAGAAGACCTAAGAAGAGTAAAAGAAAAACAAAGAGTTTATAACTTAGAAAATGAATCAAACCCAAAAATTTGAAATGTTTGAAATGTACCCACAAACAGTAAAATATAGAAAATCTGAATGTCCATAATTTCAAGAACATATGTTTGGATAAAGTTTTCTTTATGAATCTGAAGATTCTGCTAATGCTTATGTGTTTTACTTGTTTTCTCTATAATTCAGGAAAAATATAAAAATAAAAATCTATGATTGTTGAACCCTTTTTAAAAATGAGTTCTACCATGATTAATATATGTAATTTTACATTATTGCAACCAAAGATACACTACTTAAAAATGTCCTATAGAATTCTTTGTATAAGATTCATAATTGACACTTAAGGTTTGTGCTAAAAGAATCAGGAGGGACCTGCCCATTAAACCAATCTTCAATGTGGAAGTTGCTGTGCAAGATAAATTATTTCTGATCCGAGAGTGGGCAGATGGGGTCTGGGGTGCTCTTTTAGGAAGCGGACCCTTGATTGCAAGCAACCTCCTCCCCATCTGCTTCCCGAGGAGTGGGGTGATCTAACTCAGCAGATGCTGGTTTTATGGGGCCTTTAGCTGATTTGGGGGAATCTGCTTAAGGAAACAAATACAGAATTATGTAAGCAAAATTTGGGATATGAATGATTACTTGTTTAGAATGGGTAAAAATTATGACAACTTTAACTAGAGTTGTAGTAACTCAAGTCTCTTCCGATATTCCTTCAGACAAGTTTCCATTTTTGCTTGCACATTTCATAGTTCTAACACAGCTTCCCTTTCAGCACCTAGAATACTGAGCACCTGCCAACCACTCCTAATACTTGTAGAAGCGAATGTCAAGGCAGGGGACTGAAGGTTGCACTCCATTAACTTTGCTGTAAATCTTCCTCTGGGTCAGATACACGAAAAAATGCTACCACATGCCAGGCATTATTGTAGGTGTGAGAGGATAGCCTTGGAGTTTGGAGAAAGGCCTTGTTTCTATAGAACTTATAGTCTAGTGATGGGATGGGATGGAAAAATCAGATATATAAATATACCAAATAGTCATAAAGGCTATAATGAAAAGAGTAGATAAAGGGAGAGAGAGACTACTAGCTATAACTATTAAACTCTGCACTGAAAGGATTATATTGAAGTTAAGACCGGAAAGAAATAAAGGATTGAATCAATTACACATGTGGGGCCAAACATGTAGTTTCCTGAGAGAAAACAGGAAGTAAATGGCTCTGGCCTGGGAGAGTCCTTGCATTACCAGTACAATTAGAATAGAGTGAATGAAGAAAGTTGTGGAAGAAAAACTCAGAGCTGCAGGCAGAAAATCATGTAAGGCCTTGCCAAGGTCATTGGCTTTGATGCTGAGAAAAATGGGGGACCACCAAGGCTTTTGATCAGACAAGTGTTATCTGACTCGTGAAAGAAGAATAAGAGTGCACTGGGTGGATGAAGGGAGACCAGCTGGATAGCTTTTGGTGATTTGAACCACTAAGACAGATGTAGTGAGAAATGATTCTTTTCAGTGTACCTTGAAGGTAGAGTCAACACAATTTGCTAATGGATCAGGTCAAGGGGGAAAGAGAGGAATCAAGAATGAAACAATGTCTTTCCCTTGAGCATCTAGAAGAAAGAAGTTCCATTTCCTAAGAAGAGAAAGTCCTTGGGGGTTGTCACAAAGGCTATGGAATGTGTAGTGATGGCTGAGATCAGGAGTTCAGGTTTGAGCATATTGAGGACACTTGCCCATTGGACATCCAAAAGCAGGTATTGGTCCTGTTAATGATTTGGTGCCTGAAGTTCAAAGGAAGCACTTGGGCTGTGAATGCAAATTTGTGTCGGTGTATACAGATGACCTTTGCAGCCATGGATTTATTAGATTACCTAAGGAAGGTATTTATAATGCAAAGAGACCTGAGGACTGAGTCTGAGGCACTCAAAATTTTATAGTTGGAGAAGATGAAGAAAACCAGCAGAGCCTGAAGAATAGCCAAGAGAGTGGGTGTCATAAAAATCACGAAAGTGTTTCAAGAAGGAAGACATTACTTTGTCAAATTCTGCAGATAGGCAGAATGACACTAGGTTTATCTAAAAGCCTTTGTAAGACTACAGGGCTTGCAGAGTAGAAATTTAACTACTCCCTGGATTCCTGGGTATACTGACATTGTATCTTAAGGTCTAGAAAAGCTAGTTTGCTGCTCACAATGTGGTAACAAGGTGGGAACAGGCAGAGTGGGGTTTTGGGGCCTCAGGGGATTTGAACGCATTGAGCTGTGAGGCTGGAAGTCCAGGAGCTTGCAGGAGATGCACAGAACCTGCAATCATGTTAAACCTAAGCCTTGCTTCTCAAATCTTGGTAGCTTTTCTCACTACTTTTATCTTCCTCTTTTGCTTTTAAGATCACGTACTGTGTATTGGGAAAAGTCATTCTTTTTAAGTGGAAATTTTTTAATGCACTTTGACACATAACTGCTAGCAAAAGTGTAAGACCTTTAAAAAAATGTTAAACATATTACTGTTTTGTAATGCAAAATGTGTAAAAGAGCTTAAGCAAATATTTGAAAGAGCGCTACCTGTATCTATTTTTAAATGGATTTCAACCAGTCAAATATAGTCAAGAAATTAAACTAGGTTTTAAATCCATAGTTTTGTTATTCTTTGTAGTCTGACACTCAACATGAAGTTCAATTTCAGAATGATTTTTCTGGCAATTGACTGCACATCTTGAATGGAAGAAGCTGGGTGTTAAAGTCCTTTCCCTAAGGCTAAAATCTTAGGAAGAAGAAAATTCTTGGTTCCATTTTTAAATTATGCTTGAGCCCCAAATCAGAGATTCAGTTGCTACAGTGTTTTTTTGGTAAATATCATGCAAGTTTATTTTAAAAGATTCCGATTCCAAACTTACAGAATTTTACATTAAATCAAGATAAAATGTATGTATATGAGGATAAGAATTTTGAGAAGTTTATGACCTCTTGATTTGAAGATTTCTTTTTAATGCTTCTCCAATAAAACTGCTAATACAGTAACATTTATGTTGGCAATAATCAGTAATATACTTTTTTTGGAGAATCTTAATTTTTATGTATTTTCATTATGAGGCAAAAATACACTTGTCACTAAATGCAAGGATCTAGAGTACAAACATGGTATGTTTTAATCCATGAAGATTTATAAAAAAAACTAAAATTACTAAATATGATACAGTTGTCACTTAAAAATTTTCCTAAGCTAACCTTTATATCCAAATTCTAAAGTTTACCACTTTTTGAATTGACTGAAGCATTGTATGTATGTATGGAATATGAAATGATTTTATAATGGTTATGTATTTTAAATCATACACTAATAATCTTTGTATGTATGTTGTTAAGTGAAAACTTAATAGAGGGTATAGATGATACTTCAAAAAATTGAATGCCCATTTTCTCTTTTATTTCTATTCTCTAATGATAGTATGCAGATGTCTAAAATGCTGCATCTTTGTATTTTTAAATATATTTCTGACAAGATGATTTTTAAAAAGATTCATTTATTATTTTCAGAGGGGGAGGGCTAGGGAGAGAGGCAAAGAGGGAGAGAGACATCAATGTATGGTTGCCTCTCACTTGCCTCCAGCTGGGGACCTGGCTGGAGACCTGGCTTGCAACCTGATTATGTGCCCTGGCTGGGAAATCAAACTAGCAACCTTTGGATTCACAGGCCGGTGCCTTATCCACTGTGCCACCAACTAGGGCCAGATGATTTTTTAAACAAAGGGTACAACAATTAGATGGGAATGCAATTGAGTTCCTATTTATATTCATGTAAAATATTACAATGGGAACCCCTAGCAGTCATATTTTGATTTTTAATATTATTTTTCATAAATAAAAACCAGGTCTTTCTAAAGTAGAGTTCAACTTCTTTTCCTGTTCAAATGCTTTTGAAAATATCTAATGGTCATAGGAAAAGGATGAAGAAGTGGACTTAAATGTACTTCAACTGACCAAGTAGTAATAATTAGATTTGTAAATACAGGTTACAAGTTGAGCTAAATGCCAATTGTCCACTCTGATATTCTAAAGGGGCAAGTCTTAGAAAAGATTCTAAACAAAAGCCATTGAGTTCCTAACAGTGTTCATTAAAATGTTATATGCTGTCCTTGAGTCCTACACTAAAACTTGTGCAACACCTAGGCTAACACTTAGAGAAGACATATGAAAATGTAAAATATACAGTTTCATTTAAAAATACTATATTTAGCCCTGGCTAGTGGCATAGTGGATAAGGCGCTGGCCTGTGAACCCAAAGGTTGATGGTTCGATTCCCAGCCAGGGCACATAACCAGGTTGCAAGCCAGGTCTCCAGCCAGCTCTGTAGCTGGAGGCAGGTGAAAGGCAACCATACACCGATGTCTCTCTCCCTCTCTGCCTCTCTCCCTTCCCCTCTCTCTGAAAATAATAAATAAAATCTTTTAAAAATAAAATTAAAATTCTATATTAATTGTTAATTCATCAATTTATTTTAAAAATATCATATCAGTGTTGTGTAATAATGTATTTAAAATATGTTCACCACCCATAAACTAAACCATTTAAAAGCAAAGTAAAATGATCAGATTGGTCAAGTTGGTAGGATATGAAGGCTATTTTTATCCAATGATTACAAAGGCTGTTGTTCATCTATAGAATTTAGCTATCTGAGCATTGAAATTGTTCATCTATAAAAAAGTTGTGTAAAATTATGATAGGCTAATTCAAAAATAATGTTTGATTGAAACAACGATTCAAGATAAAATGCCTGCCTCTAGCCATAGGCAGGGTTATGACTTTGACTTATGCTTACTTGAGGTGCTGAAACCTGATTGTTCAGTGGGCCAGCTGTCCTGTCCTTCATGCCCAAACCTAAGGTGGTAAATGGAAGAATAAGCAACAAAATAATGTACAACCATTCTTGCAAGTCTAGAAAAATAAAAAAATATATATATTAAGGTTAGTCATGAATGTTTATTTAAATGAATCAGCATCTGTCCTTGTTAAAATCTATGGTAACCTCAGTATACAAAGATGAAAAATTCCTAATTGATGGAATAATGATCAACTTTTAAAAAATCTTCTTGTGTGTATTAAGCTTCAGGAGGGTCAAGAATAGCATTCCTGGACCCAGCAAATTGAAAAGATGAAAGTGTTTGACTTTGTATATTAAGATGTGAATGCGAAAAGGGATAGAACCAAAATTATAAATTAATGTTGGTTGCCAGGGTCTGGGAGAGGTGGAAATAGTGTAATATTAGCCAAAGGTTATTAAGTTTCAGTTACACAAGATATATAAATTATGGAGATCTAATGTACAATGTGATGAACATAATTAACAAACATGTTATTTTATAGTTAAAATCTTTATGGAAAATGGTGATTCTCAATTCATAAATTTTAAATTGAGCCTTTTTAACTCACATACACATGCACACAAAATGGTAGGCATATATAAATAATGATGTTATTTAGCTCAGTTGTAGTGATCTTTTTACAATGCATATATATATATATATATATCAAAACATCAAATTTAAATATATACAATATATGTCAAAAATATCACCAATAAGGCAAATAAATATGATATAATTAATGATCAATTTTACTTTTAAATGGTGATCTACATGCTATAAAGGCAAATGGTAGATTCCTTCGACAGCTCCAACTTCTCTTGTTAAGTTATATCTTATTGTTTCCACAGTTTATTTACCATCAAAGCAAACTATTAAAAAAAAATAGTAACTTGTCACTATTCTTTTTACTTATTTATTCATTTGTTTACGCATCCATTCATTTACATAGTAAATTCTTATAGAGTGATTGCTATATGCCAGCACAATACTATTAATGGAATAAATTACCAAACAATTCTCTCAACAGTTTCTCCCTTCATAGAACATTCATTGTACAGTGTAGAGACAGAAAACAGCAAGCCTATTAAATAACTGTATTATTTGTTATATTAAAAAGTGATAAGTACTTTAGAGAAAACAGTGAAAGGTAAGGAAGATTGGGAATATTGTGGAACAGGTTGCAAATTTTTATTTGTGTAGTCACATTAAATCTTATTAAAAGGTGATATCTGAGCAATGCACTGAAAGAGGAGAATAAGGTTGATAAAATATTTCCGATTGAAAAATGTTTTGGATTTTTTGAAAAACAGTGAGAAGAAAAGGAGTGTTATCTTTATGAATATATTTTAATTGTCAATTCCTAATCAATATATATTGTAAAATATTTCCATAAATGTTGTTTAAATTGCCCCTTATGGCCCCAAACCCTCTAATATTCATAGCCCATCCAGTAGGCTCCTCTCTTCTGCGAATAGCAATAAACTGCAAAAGTGTTTATAAGCAAATAGGCTGCTTACATTTTGATATAAAGCTTCAACCTTCATAACTTTGTAAAGCAAGATATAAAGCAACTGTAAGAGGAAAATAAAGAACTTTCATCACCTGTTTAAAAAAGAGGGAAAGAAAGAAGCTACAACTCGTATCCTCTAGCAGATCTCACCAAGATCCAAGTGACCACCCCTGGAAAAGATAACCATTAAAATGTTGAAACAAGTGGAGTCATGAAATGGCTGCAAAATCCCACTGAGAAATCTGTATGCAAAATCCGTGCTAGTTAGCGTTGAACGTTGCAGCTGGAGAACAGTCTGTTAAATCCTCCTCCTAGGAGGCAATGGAGTGGCAACTGGAAGTTGTCATCATGGTCATGCCTGCCCTAAGATGTGTCATTAGAGGGATCTGAAAGCTACGCCCTGTGGAAGCAGAGAGCCCGATGGGGAACAAGAGCCCCTGGATTGTCTGCCTCAGGAATGGGTGGATAGGGTCCAGTGTGCCTTCTACCTGCAGAAAACTAACCAAACCCTCAAATTGCTAACAGAGAGATGAAACTACATCAGACAAAAGCTGAATGTAGAAATGGTTTGTTTGTCAAGCAAAATGTATACTCTTTGGTGTAAAGGGGAAAATGGGTATCAAAAGAAACTTTAGAGGGATCCTGATATAGATGCATTTTGCCTATTAAAAATCTGATATTTGAAAATTAAATCAAGCCTTGACTATTTTAATTAAACCAGTATTCAACAATGCTCAAAATAAATTTTCTTTCCCTAATCAGCTCTGTCGCCTGCTTTATTACAATTATTTTTATTTGAGAGAGAGAAAGTGAGATGAGGGAGAGAGTGTTGATCCAGCTACCTAGTTAGTTACTGGGTGCTCAGGAAGCTAATAAGCCTGTGTAACTAGGATTTGCCTGCAGTAAATCCCTTGAGCAGTTGGCAGGCCATCTATTTCTATGTGGGGGGTACCAGCACTCTGCAGTAAATATTCTGTTGTTATTTTGGTTGGGAAAAGGCTCTCAAGTTTCATTTCAGTATTACAAAGCAAATAGATGCCTACTTTATGGAAGAAAAGGTAAATAAGATTTCTTTTTCTCATGAACTATGAGAAAAAAGAACTATGCTTTCTTATACTTTACACCAAAGGCTTCTGGGAAAGATGGTATGAAAGTTTTCAAAAGGAATCAAAAAGCCTCCAGGGAGGAAAAGGACATGAACTTGACATGGATTATTGGGGGAGTGGGGTGGAGTACACATCGAATGTGAGACCATTCTGAACAGAGATCAACAGATGGGAAAGGACACCAAGCAAACTCACTGAGACCCCAAGGGAAGCTAAACATCAGTGTTTGTGAGTCCGCTGAGACTGCCTTAGGAAAAAGCCTCATTTTTTTTGTTTTTGTGTAACCATTCTGCTTCCATTCACAGAATATATATATTTTTTAAGGTGGGAGTTCCATCCCCAACTCCAAGGGATAGGGAGAACCTAATGTGGTTCTCCTAAGTCTATTATATCTTCCACCCCACAGGCCAGAAAGCATGTGACTCACCCTGGGACAGTCAGACAGAGTGACTGTTAGAAATTGTGAAGGAGCTTTCAGAAGAAATTGCTGTCTTCTCCTGGTGGTGCTGAGATACTGTGAGCCTGAAGGTGAAAGGTAGGTGATAATCCATCTATCAGAGGAAAACAAAGCTGAGAAACATTTTCTACCATTCCCAGCACCCTTTTTGCTTTGTTCCTTCTCAAACTTCTCAAATATAATTTGCCCAGTGTATGTGCAGACCAAAAAAAAAAAAAAAAAAAAAAAAGGGGGGAGCCCTAGTAAACATGCCCTAAGATGTACATTTAAATGTGGTAGGTATGGGTCCCCAACCTATGAACGTCAAATGTTTCAGAGAATAAACGCTCATTAAGTGGGACACTTTGATCTTATTCACACTTAAAGGTGGTGTTTAAGGAAAGCTGTGTCCAAGCCAGGCTGGACCTAAAACCAGACTTGCTCAGACTTGACTGATCACTTTTCCCTGCCATGGGTACAGTGTGCTGGCTTCAGCCCCCCCTGTCAGAGATGGTGATGATAAATAGTATTGTTGCTGCAGGGTGCACGTGTCTTGTGGAGAATAGACATGGGAGGTTAGAAAGGCATTCTTGAGAGACTTCTGTTTTTAAAAATAAATAAAATATGTCTTGTTTTCAGGGTGCCTGAGGCCAAAAGAATGTCTCTGGCACCAAATACGCTGTAGATGGAAATAAATCTAGTCAAGGCTTTTTGGTAAACAAATAAAGTAACACTAAAATATCCCAGGGTGTCCTCAGGGTAGAGTGCCTCACCTTCAACTTGAGTTTTCATTTCACCTGTTGACCTTCCAATTTCTCCCATTCTGCTTGAGAATTCTAGAAAGAAGTTTATGGCTTTGGTGACAGGCAAATAGGCATTATTGTTCTGGATACTAAACAACAAAGATTGTGAGAATGCTTTACGTCTCTGAACTCAAGGAATATTTGTTCATAGTAATGGCTAAGAATTACATGGAATAAACTGGTTGATGGTAGCTAATAATTGCATGGAATAGCTGGTTGATCACTTTCTCCCTATTATTTAAGAGCAGAAAGACTCTTTGAGGTGAAACAAATTTCTAATTGGTGATATGCATGTGGGCAAGGTAACATTTGCTGAATGGTGGGGAAAAATGGAGGCTCCAACTGGAGCTGGTGTTGAAGAAAACCCATGTGTGAAAGTCTTGAATCCTCTTTGCTTCCCCATATACTTAAACAACCAGGACTCTCAGGATGCCATGCTGAGCACACTCATTTTCAGATTGTCTTTTTCTGTGATGATTCTTTTCTGCCTTCTTTTTTAATCTTTCCCACTTCATCCAGTGCCAGCCATTCTAGTCCTACATCCCAGTCTCTCACAGTGCTTTCAGGTGTCCAAAATTAAGCTTGGAAATGAAGGTGTTGATGGATAATAACTAGATTTCCATAAAGGCATTTGCATCTTAAAGGAGTAGTAATTCTGGAGGTAGAATGCCCTACCCCAAACAGGACTCTTCAATTATGGAATATTAGGCACCATGGAAGGTGAACCAGAAAGATTTTTTTTGGTGGGGGAGGAAAGGTTCTCATGGTCCTCCTTAGATGCCTGGCAGTGACTTACTTTCCTTCTGTTGCTCATATAAATGGGCATGGAATGCGCAGCTATAAAACTCTGGGTCACTAAGCCAAGTGTGAAAGTTTAGACAGCAAGAATACAGATAAAGTTTACAATAGTGCATAGACTTCTTTATGTGGCCCTCCACCTTGAAGATTTTTCATACAAAAGGCTAGAGAAAAACCATACAATGTCAATAGCAACAACAATAAAACCTACACCGGGCTTCCCAACTTTTGTGCTGTGAATGGATTATAGATGTTCCCTAAAATACTTATTTACTTATTTTTATCCCAGTGATTCTTAAACTTGAGCATAAGCCAGAAAGCACAGAAGGCCTGTTAACGCACAAGATGCTGGATCATACACTGAGTTTCTGTAAGTCTTGAGTGGAGCCTGAGAATTTGCATTTTAATAAGCATGTAGGTTCTGCTACTACTGCTGTTGTTTTGGGGGGATCACATTTTGAGAACTATTTCTTTAGCCTTTGGGCACCTAGGTTGGATCATTAAGTAGGAGCTCAAGGAGCAGTCCTAGCTGTCATAGGCCTGCTGGGTGCTAAAGAGATGCTCTACCTTGTAGGAATCTACTTTAGTGTCCAGCTAAAACAGCCATTTCCATGCAGAACCTAGAACACAACAGCTCAAGGTGAAATGTGCAGGCGTGAGAGTCAGAGTTCAGGAGAGAGATCCTGGAGGGTATTAGTTATTTATGGAATGGTCCCCTGAATTTGTTAGTTTGTGGCATAAATTTTGTTAGTGTATAGAAGCTAGCTGCAGTATGACTGGTCCAAAAGATGGATGCATATTCTGCAACTGAGATGTTCTCTGTTATTTTGAAATATCTCGTTTACAAATGTTTATCTGGGGTTGAGCTCCATTTCCACTACTATAAGAAAGTTCACCATTACATTAGTAAATGAGAGAAAGAAAGTGCTTTCAGATGTTTAAAATATTTCCATTTGCTAGTTTCTAAAAAGCTACAAAGGTGGAAAAATGGTCTTACAAATTTTTATTATATATATGGGAACAAATGTTTTATTAGATGTGACTCTCAAGGATTTGAAGAAATATTATCATTAAAAATCATGATTAGGAATCGCCTGTAGTCAGCTCAATCATAAAATCAAACATAAAAATCTATTTTTATGAAGTGAAGCTAAAATTTCTCATCAAAGAAAAACTGGAAGAGCCTTTATTTATAACTTTCATATAAATTCACTAGTTAATACTGTTTCTATAACTTTCATTCTACTTGTCTAACACTCCTATATTACATTGCAAACATAACTTTTTTCACCAAGCTCTATGGAGACTCTTCCAAACCCATTGCAGTTCATCCTATATGCTATCCAGATATAATTACCTTTTATGGGTACTCTAAACTGAAAGTGGTTGGGAGGCATTGCTGTGGTGCCCACTGGATGTTGATTAGCTAGGTGGAATTAAAAATTGATGCCTGTATTTGTATCTAGAGCTGCAAACAGTGAATCACATAGAACAGATTTGTGCTGTTATTGGGGTAATCTGTTGTATGATTCCTCTTGAAAATCATTTTAAGGTAAGTAGGTACCTATTGTTTCAAGGCAAATATGTAACAGCATCTTTTTGTGTTTTGGCAAAGACTACTTTCCTCAATTTTTATTGGTCTATTGAAGCATATATATGGGTATGAGAAAGAAGTAAAGTCACACAAAGGATAAGGATAGTTACAGAGAAAAAGATAATTGGGTCCCAACCAGTTTTCTTTTGAGAGTCACTGTTATCATAGTGAATCCTTATGACAGATTAAGGTGACTCTAACTAAGGCCCCCATAGACCCTGAAAGGAATTCATCTTATAAGACCTGGAAATCCTGATAATCAACTTGAATTTATGACCCCCAAGAATTATTTTAGGCACAACATTTTCCCAACATTTTTCTTTCTGATCTAGATACCTGGACATGGAGGCCAGTTTTTGAGAATAATCAATACATTTATAAATAGAAATTATGGCTTTTCACTTAGAAGCTAAATACTTGGGAGCTCAAGGAGAATACTTTCTCAACTAAATGTACCATTACAGACAATGCAGTCATTGTTTCTTGAAATAAAATACACGCACACACACACACTGGGTTCAGACAGAACATCTTCAATCTTCCTGAGATTAGTTTTCAATGGCAACAATGTCAGCCTAAAATTGGGCCCAATATTAACGGATCAGGTTCTTCACTTGGGTTTGCTTGGCATTTGGGGACACAGGTGATTCCCTTGTTCTAAGTAAGTTTCTTTGGTTCTCAAGATATTGTCATTGAATAGCTAAGTTGATCAGGTCTTTGATTAAGTAGCGAATTATACCATAAGGTGGTGAAAGATAACAAAGCACCAAGTAGATAATAACCAAGTAGAATTAGAGCTTGTTTTGGAAGAGAATGAACATTTTGACATTTCTTCATTACAGGAATGTCTAACTTGAGAGGAAAATTAGGAAATTAATAACCAGAACTTTAGAAAACTCTTTGAAGGGAACTGTAAGTAATATATGAACTTTAAACAATTTTAGGCAAAAAGATTTAGAATTGACATATCCATAACGTATTTTATACTCAAATGCATGGAGGTGAACATTTAGTTGCAGAATAATAGATGGGGGACTTGACATACTTAATGTAAAAGGTAGATGATATATAGTCAAAAAATGAAAAAATCAAGTAAGAAAGAAAAATATTGGGAAATTCAATCTAGGACAGAGGAACTTCCTTTAACCATACCTAAAGATGTATTTGAATTAATGCTCTCCCTACCAGTTTAATTTTTTTTTTTTGTTTCAGATATTTATATATCTCTATTTCCCTTTATCTCTCTCCCTTTGTATATACACACTGCACCCAAACACATACCTAAATATATGTTTATATCTTACATGGCTAATATGAATAGTATATATGTTTAGACTTAATTTGGTTGGTAAGTAGCAAGTACCTTATTCTAGAATAGGCTAATTTTTCTCAGTGCATTTTTGTTTACTTATTTGTCTGTTTAATTCAATCATACAATATTGTGGTAAGAAACTTCTTACCAGTGCCATAGTTCAGATAACTAGTACCTTTCAAATAGCATTGGCTTAGCAAGGCTTCTTCCTGCTGGTGAGCCATATTTGATATTTACACCAAAGGTAACCCCAAATGTTTCTATGCTTGACTACAGTCACCTTATTTCTGTGCGTTTGAGGGAAGGAAAAATGTTAGGACTGTTGTATGTAGAAATTTTGCATTTAGGTTATAAAGAGTAGACTCTTTCCTATGAGAAGTTCAGAAAGCCTCAAGTATGAATTGTACTTTAGCTCATCTATTACTCTCAAGGGAGTATTGGAAGTATGTGAGTTCAGTAAGGTGTAGCCTTGGGCATAAAGTCTCCATCTGTGAAAATGCTCTTAACATTCTGAATCAAGGTGAACCCTGAGGCTAGGATGATGCAATAAAAATGAAGTCAAAATTTTACTATCTATTTTAAAACTTCATCAATATAAGCAATAGCTCTAAATAATTTAGAAATGGTCCTTTTATTTATTTATTTTCTTCAAAGGTACATTTTTAAAGGATGGTATGAGTCTTTAGCAATTATCCTAGTCTGGATTTGGAATTAATGACCAATAAAAGGCTCACCATTTTTAAGTTGTTTTTTTCCTCCATGTTTCCAATTGAATGTATTCTTCTTATTTCCATTTTGAAATGGAAACAGCTCAGCTTGAAGCTCCACGGTATGCCAGTGGAACATATATTAAGCTGATGCACAAGAACATTTGGACTTTCAGCAATAAATCTTCCCTGTATGAACAAAGGTTATTTAGATATTTAGAAGAATGCAGAGGGTTGGCAATGTATTAGGTGAGCCTGGCCAATGTGAAGTATTAATGCAATAATTTAGTTTAAAATTATCCTCTTTTCTTGATTTCCACCCTTGCCCTCACAAGCTGTATAAAACATTGCAGATGTGTTTACCTGGCATAATGAATAGGAAATGTCATCAAGTTGTGCCAAGTTTTCAGTGGTTTGTGATGCAGCTGTTTTCTGAGTTCTAATGTAAGGTGGGAATCAGGAGGGGTCTCCTTCAAACCCAGACTTGGGGTCTGTATTCTGGCTGGGTCTACACTTGCAGACTCCAGGGCCTGTTGCCAGATCAGGAATCTACCACACACTTTCTCCAAACATACCTGGCAAAATTCTCTCTCAGATATTCTAGCTCAGATTCATCATAAGTTACTTTATGTTTTTGCCTCATCCCAACATAATTTATAGTAGAGGAGGAATATAACAAAGGAGATAGACAGAATCATTGTTCTTTTCTTTAGTGTCTTGGAGCCATGAATAATTGTGCCCACAAGTCTGTGTCTATGAACTGAAGCCCTGGTATTCTGATCATATAACCAGTATTTGAAACAAATTTAGAAATGAAAGAAAAATCCTGAAAATGGTCACTCTTTAAATGATGGCTTACAAATCCAAAAATTCAATTAGTAAATGCAAATAATCTCATTCTAACTGATAAATTCCAAATTAAATATCATATACCAGGAAAGAGGGATCATCCCTAGAGTGTATTTTGTCAGAAATGTAGGTGTCAGATAACTTCTTCCTCCTCCTTTGCCCATTTTCTTCCACATCATTTCCTCTAATATATTATACTTAATAAGAGGGATCATTCAAATGCAATTATGTTATACATTTATATATTTTTGGAAATATATGTTACTTTTGACAACTCAGTCCACTATTCAAGTTTTACTTTTAATTTTTATCATAGAAAAACTCTATATTTCAAATTCCTGACTATCAAATCGCTTCACTCTGGAAACTCTTGTAGAGGCATTATTATATTTTACAGTACTCTGCTGTCTGTTGTCCTTAGTAGCTATTAACTCCCACAGGAAGCGAGGAAGTTATGAGTATTTTTTCTTGCACATTTCCAATAAGAGAAAAATTGAAAATAACCCTTAAAAAGGAATAAAAATATAATTATAAAATGGTAACTTGCTTCATAATTTTTGTGTACCAGAACTGAGAGAGCATGGGGAAAACCCAAGTAGCAAGCAATTTTGCTTTTTCTCAGCTGGAGAAAAGAAAGTTTTACCAACTTTATTAAAATACAGAGTGAGATAAAAGCAGGTTGACAGTTGTTTATATGGAAAAGAATACAGTAGTTTACAAATAATAATAAGAGTAATCTTGCTGTTTCACATACTCACAACTGTAAACCTGTGCACAGATGCACACACATTATTTTTTCCTTTTATGACTCTAACAGAGGTGATAGGACTGCAGTCATTTCTGTAAATGGATGTGAAAACTGCAAGTACCAAATGCTTTCCCTGTTGAAGGAAGCATAATTAAAGCTGCAGGGTGGGAACTCTCAAAACACATCTGAAATTTGATACTCCCCAAAGATTGTCCTGGCTGAAAGTTTAAGTGGGTTAATGAAGGATTCAGACAAATTTCTGGGTGGTTGAGTCATAATCAGTCATTGAAAGGTGAATAGAAATTTAGAAGAGTCTTGTGAAGATCATGTTGCAAGAAAGATAAAGTCCCTTCAGGTCAAGGACTCTGCCCAATTCTTGTACTTTATCCTTAAACAGAATTTCTGGATACGTTCATAGTCTAGGACTTGACATGTAGTTGAGTTTTTGGTGCAGGCCCTAGAAAGCCCAGGAGCCAACTCAGGTTAAAACCTCAGACAGTACTAGATAGTCTCCTTGTAACCGATGAATTTCAAATGAAATATTATGTACTGGGAAAGAGAGGTGGTCATGCTTAGAGCTTATTTTATAAGAAATGTTTGTTTGAGATTACTTCTTCACCCTCTTTGCCTATTTTCTGCTACATAATTTTCTCTTATAATATACTTAATCATAGAGATAATTCAGGTATAGTTACATGGTGTTAGAATAAAGGGAAGAGATCATGTAATATGACTGAAAAGGAATCATTCTGACCCATTTCCTGTTTGTTATATTGCAGGTCTGAAAAGATTTGAGTGTGTGATAGACTAATTGCAAAACTGTTCCAAGTTCTTTCTTTTTTCCTCCATTTGCACCCTTTGCAATGGGATTTTGTATTTCCTCCACCCAAGAGATACTCTATTTTCCCTACTCAGCCTTGTTATTAGCCTTTGGCCAATAAAATTTTGATTGTAAGTAATTTTTTATTTTTCAGTTACCATTGATATATAATATTGTATTAGTTTCAAGTGTACACCCCAGTGATTAGACATTGTATAATTTACTAAGTGCTCACTCTGGTAAATCTGGTACCCATCTGACACCATGTATATTATATTCTTGACAATATTCTCTATGCCGTACTTTATATCCCTGTGACTATTCTGTAACTACCAATTTGTACTTCTTTTTTTTTAAAATTTTATTGTTGTTGTATTACATCCATCCCCTTTTTGCTCCCCTCTGTCCCCCTCCCCACCCACCCATTCCCCCCAAAGTCAATCCTACCTGTTGTCCATGTCCATAGTTCCTTTATAGTAGGTTTTTGTCTAAACTGCTCCCTTTCCTTGCCTCTGCCTCCCCAATTTGTACTTCTTAATTCCTTCACCTTCTTCACCCATTCTCTCACCCCGTTCCCACCTGGAAACTGTCAAAATGTTCTTTGTATCTGTGAGTCAATTTCTGTTCTGTTATTTTGATTCTTGGATTCCTCATGTAAGTGAAATCATTTGGCATTTGTCTCCCTCTGACTTATTTCATCCAGCACAATTCCCTCTATGTCCATCTATGTTGCTGCAGGTGGCAAGATTTAATTCTTTTTTATTGTTGTCATATTCCTTGGCATATATGCAGCACTTCTTTTTTGTTCATTCATCTGTTGATGGACACTTAGGTTGCTTCCATATCTTGACTTTGGCCAATAAATTCAATGAAAGCAATGATGTGCTATTTCCAAGCCTTGGCCTCAAGAAGTTGGAAACTTTTTCCAACTTCTCTTTGAACTTCTGGCATTGGCACAAAAACAAGTCTGTTGGAGAATAAAAGAGTACACAGAGAGAGGACCCAGTCATCTTCAAAACTAACTAGCCTGATGCCAGCAGATGCATGAGTGAATTAGGTTAAAATCATAATAATTGTGCAAATGACCTATAGATCCATAACTAATGACACACGATTATTAGTTTATGGTACTGCATTTTGCAATGGTTTGCCATACAATAATAACTAATAAAGGGATGAACCATGAAATTGGGTTACTGTTTATATTATAATAAGTGGGTGGCCTCCCACTCTCTCCCCTTGGTATTTTTTGGTGATATTAAGTGATTTTGAAACAACTGGTCACATATAAAATCCAGGAGAATAAGGAGGAAGCTATACCCAAATTTAAGATAATAAATCTACCAAAAATATTGTTCTCTTTTATAATGGATTATGAGAATGATATAACTGTATAATTGTATGTACAATGATGTAGCCTTTAAATATCTATATATAAAGAAACAATAGGAGTGAATTAATTATAATAAAGTATTTTGAGGACCCTACCCTATTCTCAATAGATAAAATATATGAATTATTCACCCTGGCTGGGTGGTTTGCTTGATTGGAGCATCCTCCAGAACACCGAACTATTGTAGGTTTGATACCCAGTCAGGGCACGTACCTAGGTTGGGTTTGATCCCTGGTGGAGGCCAAAATGGAAAGCAACCAATTGATATTTCTTTCTCACATCAATGTTTCTTTCTCTCTCTTAAAAAATCAGTAAACACATCCTTGCTGAGAATTAAAACAATTTATGGATTATTTGAAGAACAAGATTACCAAAATGAATCTAATAGAATTTCTAGTCAACAACTGCAAATGTACTTTTTCCCACACTAAAGAAATATTTTTTAAAAATTGACCACAGACTAGGTTATAGAGCAAATCTCAACAATTTTTTAAAAGTAGAATCACATAGAAGATATGTTCCCTGATTATGGATGAAAAGGGGCATTATTTAATAATAAGGTAGTCAATTCTCTAAGATGATATACCCAGCCTAAATGTGGATGTGCCTAAAAGCATCAAAATAAGAGAAAAAACTTAATAGAACTATAAGTAAAATTAGATTAATTCACCATTATTGCTGGAAATGTCAATATCCCTCTTTCATAAGTGGACATATCCAACCAGTAGAAAGTCAGTAAGGATAAATTTTAACTCAGCACACCATCAATCAGCTAGGTATAATGGACATTTATAGACTACTTCATTTAATAAGAGTAGAGTACACATTCTTTTCATGTTCACATGGAACATTCAACAAAATAGACCACATTCTGGCCCATAAAACACACTTTAACAAATATAAAAGACTAGAAAGTATGCAATGTCTACTCCCAGACTACAAAAGAATTTAACTAGAAATCAGTAGCAGAAAGAGAGCTGTGAAAGATAAAAATACCTGGAGATTAAACTGCACATTTAAAAATAATACATGAATCAAAGAAGAAATCTCAAAGTTAAAAATATTTTGAACTAAATGGAAATGAAAATATAACATCAATATTTATGAGATCAAACTACAGTAATGATTAGATGAAAATTTATAGCAGTGAGTGAATATATTTGAAAGAAGATCTAAAAACACTAACCTAAGATAATGCCCTAGGAACTAAAAAAAAAAAAAAAAGAGAGCAAGTTAAATCCAAAGTAAGCAGAAAAAAGAAAAGAAATGAAGCAGAGATCAATGAAATTGAAACAGGACATCAATAGAAAAATCAATGAAATCAATAAAATTGCATGTTGGTTCTTTGAAAAGATCAATAAAATTTATAAAGCTCTAGACTACTAAAAAAAAAAGTACATTGATTATTAATAGCAGAAATAAAAGAAAGACCATCATTACAGATCTCATATGTTAAAATAATAATACTATAAATCCTGTTAATAAACTTGATAACTTTCAACATAAAATCTTAAACTATAGTGTTCCTAAAAGCAGACATAGAAGAATATCTTTGTAAACTTGAAATTGAAAAATATTTATTAGATTTTATAAAAATGCTCTATACATAAAAAAAAATTGACCCGGCCAGGGCAACATAACCAGGTTGCAAGCCAGGTCTTCAGGTCCATGGCTGGAGGTAGGTGAAAGGCAACCATACATTGACGTTTTTCTCCCTCTTTGCCTCTCTCCCTTCCCCTCTCTCTGAAAAAAAAATTAAAATCTTTTAAAAAATTGATAAAAAGTTTTAAAGCTTCTTTTTAAAGTTTTTATTTATTATTATTTTCAGAGAGAAGGGCAGGGAGGGAGGAAGAAAGGGAAAGAAGCATCAGTGTTTGGTTACCTTTCACCTGCCTCCAGTTACAGACCTGGCTAGAACCTGGCTTGCAACCTGGTTATGTGCTCTGACTGGGGAATCGAACCAGCAACCTTTTAGTTTGCAGAAAAGGTGCCAATCCACTGAGCCATCAGCCAGGGTGATATATTGTTTTTAATGGAAATCAACACTTGTGCTCTTAAAAAGACATTATTTTTTTTTAATGAAGAGGCAATCGAAGAACTCAGAGAAATATTTGTAGCACATATCTGACAAATTCTAATATTAAATAATAAAGCTATTCATTTATATTCTATGTACCCTTCTCTTTGAGAATTAGACTTCTCAAAGTAAAAAGAAAGAAATAAAAATAGCAAAAAATCCCCAAGATTTAAGCATCATATTTAAGTAGCAAAATTCATGAAGAGAGTTTCTAGGCTCATACATAAATGTGTTCTTGCACAAAAAATATCTCCCTTTACACGCTAGATTCATCAGCTCTTTTCCCACCTACCTCCTGTTACAAATAGTTTCCCTTTACAAAATGATAGGAAGAACGAAACAGAACTTTTCCAACAAAATAATTGAGGGGACAGAACAACCTGGAAATGCATAGTCATTCATTCATACGTACGTGCAGATTTTTAAAAATTCAGTCTTTATGTTACTTTTTATCTAGAGACTGTTCTAGGGCCTCTTTTCAGAACATGATCATGCTTATTGGCTGCCTGAGAGGTGTCTTTGCGGGGCAGTTACTGTTCTGTTGCATCCTGACTAACCTTGGAGGGCACAGATGCCTGTGCCCAGGCATGTGAAACTTAGGAAGGCCCCATTGCACAGTATACTGCTTAAAGTTTTCTTGAGACATTATTTATTTATTCATTCCTATCGCAGTGTATCCACTTCCCCACAATCACCATGCTGTTGTGTGCCCACCAGTTCTTTCTCTTCTTTTTTGCTCAATCCTTCCACTACCCCCCTCAGCCTACTCTAACCAGTTTCGTTGATAACCAGTTAATTTGACATCTAAAGTATGTTCATTGTCAGTTTAAATGGGAAGTTTAAGAGATAGTCTTGTGTATATAAAGTTTTTGCTAGCAACCATATAGGCAAGCTATGCATGAAGCTCCTGTATTTTTTGAGTCTTTTTTTTTTTTTTTTGGTCCCAAAAGCTGTGCTGACTGCTGTTGATGAAACTGAGGCCATTTCCACCAGGCAAAAGCCCACTGCTTCTCCCTTCATTGATTTTTGGCTTGTACAGATCACCAGGGAGTAGAGTGTTAGAATCTCTTGTGGACCAGGGAAAGCAGGCAGCCTCGGAGCTCCAGTTTCTATCTCCACATAACTTGCAGAGCCTCTCTGTAACCTAATTGCTTGGGTATCTAGGCAGAAAAGAAAATCTACTGGAAAAGGCTCCAAAATTACAACACCAAAGTGTTGATGTGGGGTGGGCAAGGTAGGGTTACAGTTGTGAGTACATAAAACAGAGTTTAATCTTATATTTATTCTTTATTAATTATTGTAATCTTTTCCATATGAACAATTGTAAACCTGCTTTTGCCTATCCCTGGATAGTCTTGTAGTAGTAATAGTAGTAGTAGTAGTAGTAGTGTGCTTGTAGTAGTGTGCTTCTGCAATATTTTGTTTTATTTTTTTAATTTCCTGGGGTCACATTGGTTCATAAGTCAGACAGAAGAAGTCAAGAAATATGATTTCACTCACGTGTGGGCTATAAAACTAGATTAGTGTTTTTTTAATTGAAATGTAGTATACTGATATGATAAATAATTCAAACAATATAAGAATATGTATAATGAAAATCAAGAGTCCCTTCTGCCTTGGGGCTTCTAATCTTTATTCTCACAGGCAACCACACTGAACAGTGTCTTGTTCACTGTTGTCGATGGCTGATAAGCATGGATAAACATGCATCATTGTGTGAACTTCACGATGTGTATTACAGATATCATATGTATATAAATAAGACCCAAAGACAGGCATATAATACACACACTTATGCAAATATATTTTAGATTTATTTTTAATTTACACATGGTAAAATTCACTCTTTTGGTTGTGCAGTTCTATGAATTTGACCAATGCAGTCATGGAAACTGTATAAAGTACAGAACAATTCTATCACTCCTCTCCCTAAAGATATTCCCACATGCTCTCTGCTGTCATCAAATCTTTCCTCAACCTTTAACTTCTAGCCCTCACTAATCTGTGTTCCTGCCTATCATCCTGCCTTTTCCAGAAAGTCATATAAATGGAATCATAGTATGTAACCTTTTTGGTCTGACTGGCTTCATTTAGCAATATATATTTGAGATTCATGTATATGTTGACAGTTTCTTTTTATTGCTAAGTAATATTTTATTGTATGGATGTACCACTGTTTGTCCATATCCCAGTTGAGGAGCATCTTAATTGTTTTCTAGCTTTGGTTATGAAGAATGGAGCTGCAATAAATGTTTCATGGGTAGGTTTTTATAGAAAGAGCAGCTTTTATTTCACTTGGGCAAATACCTTGAGGTGGGTTGATATTGCCTTTAACCTAATATATTCTGAATATTATTTAATGTTAGCATTAAAACACACAGCCCAACTTGCACCTCTAGAGATGATGGATTTTGGACTCTAGCCCCTCACCCACTGCCTAAAAACATCCCTAGTGTTAAGAAAGGTGTGAGTTTAATTTATTTTCTTTTCTTTAATATAGTTTTCTAATTTTCTAACTATGTATTATCTACCTAACTTAAGAAAACAGCAACAAACTCTGGGTCTAATGTTTGAAGGCACTTTAAAAAAAATGATGCCAGATTTTATTGGCTGACTTAATGTTTTTCAAATCTTTTAAGGTTTTATAATGAAATCCAAGCAGCAATTTCTCAAGTCTGTCTTGAGTTTATAAACACAAGCTGCCTAACTTATAGGAGCATTTTGTTTATTGAAGTTTTTGCTAATATTGTTTTTCCATGTTGATATCCAATGAATTCACTTACAAGCTAGCTTGGCAAATATCTTTGACTTGACTGGTTATAGCAACTTGAAAGCATTTAATTCAGTGAAATAATTGGTTTGTGGATGAATGACAGGAAGCAACTGGCTGGGTGTTTAAATGCTGTGTAAATAGCCATTGTGTGATTTTCCCAAGAAGAAAGATAATAATGAGCACAGACAGAAGTTTAAATTCAGGGAACTTTGTATAGTTTATAAAGTTTCTTAGCACCCAACTATCTGTCAGGTTGCTACCCCTATATACATGAGCAATGGTGTGGGGATAGACTGTGGGGATGGGGGTAGAGGGGGCAAGAATGAAAAAATTGGAACAACCGGAAAAGCATAAACAATTAAACACTAAAAAATATTCTTGTGGGCATCTAAGGCACCTGACCTCTTTGATTATAAAGACTATTATAGTAATATTAATTTGAGGCTTTACCATAAATATATATTCCCACCCTATTTTTTAGTTTCAGGAATTAGAGTGTCCTTGTTAAAGAAAATCCTAGACATATATTGCCTTGTGTTATGGGCTGAACTGTATTCCCCCAATTCGTTTGTTGAAGTCCTCACCCACAGTTTCCTAGGATTCCACTTGAAATGGAGCACTTTCTGGTTTACTATCCATGATTAGATGTCCTCTCATTAAAGATCACTTTCAACACTTCTTGGACCACAGATAGAATTCTCATCTACCTTATGCATCCTGCTCATGCTGCCCTGTATTTTCAGAACTTGATCTATCCTCCATTTTGAGAAACTCCCATTGATTACCTCATGCTCATTTTATCAGAGTGTGTGTTTTATTAGCAAATGAGAGGTAGCAAAGAAAATAATTTTTAGTTCTGATAATAATGGCTTGGTTTCATATTTTATTATTTATCTCATATTTTTAGATTTTAAAAATAAGCACTTATCTCAACCTTGGCATACCTAATGTCTACAATATTATAATTACCAAGGTGCACAGAAGCAGTGGCTCTGTCCAATTCCTTTAATATTTTAGTTTTTATATAATATCAATGTAAGAATTATTTATATTGCCAGATATTATAGACTTTGGCAGGGAATAGAGTCTGGTAAATACTCACTTGATTAACCATTAGGATGAATAATAAATTAATAAATGGGAATTAGTGTGATTTGAGGTTTATGATCAAGGAAGAAAATGCCTTACAACCAACACTGCAATTACATATTACAGATATTAACAATTATGTTATTAATGATCTGATTCTTGGATATACGTGTGTCTGTATACGGTAAGTCAGGGTGATCAATCATTTCAGAATGGAGAGAGGTTGAAAGACTGACAAATGGCAGATTTAGTCTGTAAATTCAGTTCCTTGAGGGACCACCCACTTGATAAGTGATTAACAGAAAATAGAACTATTTTGCAATAAGAAGTAAAATAAACATACATAGCCCTTAAGATCAAAAAGGAAAAAGCCTTCTCAGTAATGGCTGACATTCCAGAATATGGGTCTTCAGTTGTGATCATAGGCAAAACCTAGATGATCCTTTGCTTTGCAATTGCAAGTGGCTATAGGGAACTTTTAAATTTAAAAAACCCACCAAGTGACCATAGATAAGAAGATGTAGATTTTTAAAACCCAAATGAAGAGAATACAGAATTTGATGATCGTTGCATTAGACATTAAAGATGTAGGTCAATGAAGCATTTAACAATTAGAGTAAGATTTTATGTTCTCTTACAGAAATTACTCATTTTTATAATGTGTGGATAATATTAATGAAACCAGTTAATTTGACTTATCTCAGATTTACACTATTTTTTAAAACTGTAATTTCTTAAGTGTAATCAAGGAAATTGTTATAAAGCAGCAATCCAATGCATCCCTGACTGGCCCAGGTAATGGGTTTGATTTCGTCTAGTTTCTTGAATGCAGACAGGTATCAGCGATAATTATGGTCCCCTTTGGAAGTACCTGTTGGGGTGACCAGCGGCCAGAGATATTGTCATAGAGATATAAGGCACGAAAGGTCTGAAATGACAAATCATCTAGGAGCAAGGCAGCCTATTCTCAGGGCATTTATAAGACACACGAAGATTCCTTGGATTATTTGGGGTGAATTTTTGAGGCTGGAGTCTGAAAAGAGCAGAAGATGGTCAAGATAGGGCAATACCCTTACTGTCACTGCACTCAGACTACTGGGAATATTTGGTGTTGGAGAACTTTGTTATAAGTAGAAAGTAAAGCCATATGATCATAACCGATGCTGTAACAAATTACCATAAACTCAATGAATTAAAACATTTACTTTCTCACAAGTCTGAGGCCAGAAATTTTACATCAGTTTGGTGTGTCAGGAGGGTCGCACTCCCTCTATAGGCTCAGTGGAGAATCTGTTCCTTTCTCTTCTGGGGGCTGCTGGCATTCTTTGGCTTGTGTCTCATCACTTCATTCACCTTCACATTGCCTTCTTTTCTGTTTGTGTCAAATCTCTTTCTCTATATTTTAAATACTTGTGATTGGATTTAGGGCCCATATGGACACTCCAGGAGAATTTCCCTATCAAGATCTCCACTTCAGTTCCATGGGCAATGATTCTTTTCCCTTCTCAGGGGACTTTGTTCAGTTCCAGAGAAGAGGACCTGAAAATGTTGGATGACTATTAATCTTAACTAATTTCTTTTTCTCAACTAATGAGAAAAGAAAGAAAAGAGAAAATCATGGGCCAACAGTCTCAACTTTCACTGCTTATTTTAATTTCCTATTTTCAACATGCTGTTTTTATCATTATCATTATTTCAGTGCACCCTCTTTTTTTTTTTAAAACCTTTGCTGATTTTTTTTTTTTAATTTTATTTCATCATTTCCAGAAAGAGGGGAAGGGAGAGAGGCAGAGAGGGAGAGAGACATCAATGTATGGTTGTGTTTCACCTGCCTCCAGCCACAGACCTGACTGGAGACCTGGTTTGCAACCTGGTTATGTGCCCTGGCTGGGGAATCGAACCTGTGACCTTTGGGTTCACGGGCCGGTGCCTTAACCACTGTGCTACCAGTCAGGGCCCTCAGTGCACCCTCTTTTAATCCAGTTTGTTATTCTAGCAAATGTTCCCCACAATGACTACATGTAAGAATCACCTGGGTTGCTTTCTAAACTTGTAAATGCTCAGACCCAATTTCAAGCCAACTAAAACAGAATCTATGGGAATAGGGCCTAGGTATCAGCATTTTACAAACTTCTCAGGTGATACTAATCTGATGCCAGGGTTTAGGAACACCATTAGGAAGACATACCAATTATGCTTGACTTATGGGACTGGGTTGTATAATGGAAACAACTGGCTTTCAAATTTGAGTTTGAATCTTGTCTCTGACTTTGATTAGCTATAAGACCTCAGACAAGGCACTCTGATGCCTAGATTTATTATAAATAGTACATTGACATAGATATATATATTATATGTATATATGTATCTGTATACACAAATGTGTACATTCATTTATAGTATATTTACTATTTATACATATTTATAATACAAATATTAAAAATGCTTGTTCAATAAATGCAGGGACCTTAGAAATGATGCTAAATGCTGTAACACTGCATTAAATGGTAGTGATAAAATAAAGAGAAAAATGGATATGATTGCTGTCCATGTGAGACTTACACTATAATGGGGAAAAGAGACATTAAGCAAATAAAGTCTCCCAAAGACATGATGTTGAGGAGAAACAGTGCTATAAAACTCTATAATGGCATTGGTAATGATTTTACTGAGTCAAAATGGTCATGACAAACTAAACCGATGATATTTGAACTGAGATATGAGGGACAAGCAGGAGTTATTTCAGCAAAGTAGGATAAGGGACTAGTATATTCAAAATCCAGATTGTGAGGGAGCTTGGTGAACACATGGCCTGGAGGTAAGCCAGGGACCAGTTGAGAGAGTGCAGTAACTTTTGGACAAGGCCAGAGAGGGCAGGCAGAAACAGTGATGGGGCAGTTCATGCAGGGACTCATAAACCATGTTAAGGAATCCTGCCTCCATTCTGAAAGCAGAGGAACCCCACCCAAGCGTTTTAACCAGGAAACAAAGGTGGTAGTGTTACTGTGGGACTTGGAGAAACTAAGTAGATGAAGATCAATGAGTGAGTGCACCATAGAAAGGCAAGTCAAAGATGGTGTTAGCTTAGGCCAGTGTGATCATGAAAAGATGGAGAGGTATGAGTAGACTAAAGAAATATGTCAGACATGAAACTACAGGACTTGGTGAGGGAGAATATGAGAGAAACTAGTGAGGATTCCTCTATTTCTGGTTTCAATGACTGAAATAATGGTGAGCCATTGACAATAATGGGAAACTGGAAGATACGTGTAGGGAAGAAGATTAGGAGATTTGGTTTTGACCTTGTCTACTTTGACATTTCTGCGAGTTGTTTAAAAAGAATAAAGTTGGCATTTGGATATGAAAGTCTGTGGCTAAGAAGCTTAAGATGAAAAGAGGTATTTGTGAGTCTTCGAAAAATGAGCAGTAAATCTACAGCTACAAATAAGTTTTTCCTTGGACAGAGCATTGGGTAAGAAGATATGAGAACTCAAGTCTGAGTCTTGAAGAATTATGATATTTACTAGTCTAGGCAGAAGAAGACAAACTCGAAGATTTGGCAAAGACATTCAGAGAGGTAGGGAGTGTTTATTAATGAATCCACCAAAGATAATTTTGTTTATAAGGGAGTACTCAAGAAATTTGAATATTGATTATAAGTGACGTAAGAGGAAGATTAGGAAAAATCCACAGGTTTTATTGACATGGAGCTCATTAGTGATTTTTAGAAGACCAATACTGGGGAAATAAGTAAGCAAAGATCCAGAATGGAAATTATTGGACAATGCATGGTAAGTGAGAAATAGAAACATAGATATAGATGAGGATGTTGTTTGCTTGGTCTCAGGGAAATGGATATGCTCCTGGCTGAGAGCTTCTATTCTTTTTAAGTTGATCTATTGAATGGGTAGTAGAAAGAGAATTTTGAGAAGAGGGCAAGATTTGCAATAGTTTAGTTTTGTCCAAATTTGTTGGAATCAGAGAGCTTAAGTGACCTGCCCAAGGTCACACAGCTGGGAAGAGTTGGCATTTGAACTCGGATCATTCACATAAATAATAAGTAAATTATTCTCATTAATATTTTAATAATATTACTGTATTTATACATTAATAATTTATTAGTGGTTGAGATTTGGAAACCAAAACAGAGCTCAAATTATGACATATGTTACAAGAGTAATAAATTTGTAAAGCAGTTGAGGGGAAAAATAAAATTAAACTATAGAATCAACCAATCAAGAAAAAATAGATTTTCAGGTTCCAATGACATTTTACAGACTAAGATACAAAAAAATGCATTGGAATTAATGCTTTTGTCATTTTTTCTTTGGTGTAATTAATAGGGAAGAAGATAAAAAGACAGTAAACAATTTTGTTCTAGTACCTATCAACTAAGACTTGATTTAACCAAAAAAGTGACTTATTTTGATTTGCATTATGTATTGTATTATGAAAGTTAGGAGACAATTAGGTTGACTGTTGGAGCTTAATGTGACTATTTAATACAGGGTAGGTTTACAGTTATGAGTATACAAAACACAGAGCTTTTCTTGTATTATTATTTAATTATTTTCCATATGAACCACTTTAAACTTATGTTTGCTCCATCCTGTACTTCATCCTATGTACAATTTGTTAAATCTCAGAAAGTAGTTAAGGAAGGAGGAATCCAAGGATTCTCCTCTGTTCCTATCTATTATGGATCCATTGCTTTTTCTGAGGATCTGTGGGTGATGGTGTGCAAGTGGAATCTTGGAGTTCTTGAGAGTAATCCCAGCAAGAAGACCTGGTTCACAGTCTTCTTTTCTGAAAACTGGATTGGTAGCTATATCCTTTTGTCAGGAATCCCAGGTTAGGACCACTTGATCTACACATAGCTTAGGATCTCTGGAAGAACATTGACATCGAACAGCCCCATGAGCTGTCCGGCCTCCAACTGTCTAGAAAAAGGCAAGATAATAAGCCAAATCCTTTATCTCTTGAAAGGGAGACAATAATTAGGGATATAATATTAGCAAGAATTATTCTAGGTGGTTTAGCAGGGACATCGCTGCCTACTTGTTTCTACCATGGCCACCCCCTTTAAAGGAATATAGAGTTTTATTTTTCCCTATCTGTAGAACTACAACCACTCAGAAAGCTCTTATAACTCAACCTGAGATTTAATCAACAGTGAAAAAGGAAGAAAAAATTGATTTCATGGTATCCACAATAGTGAAATAGGAATGTAGAAAAATACAGACTAATCTGAATAAGAAAATAATAATACTTAGGTAGAAACTTAAGCAAAACATTCCCACACTTTAACTTATTTTTAGAGATAGTGAAGTGCTTAAAGATAATATTTGAATTAAAAATTTTAGGCCAATAATAAAACTCTTAATATAAGCATATATAGACTCATATGGAAAACTATTCTAAAATAGAAGAGAGCTGTATGATTGTTTTAAATAAGCATCTTCTTTAATTTTTTAAAAAATATTTTATTATTTTTAGAGAGAAGGGAAAAGATAAAGGCAGAGAGGGAGAGAGATATCAATGTATGTTTGCCCTTCACCTGCCTCCAGCTATGGACTTGGCTTGCAACCTGGTTATATGCCCTGGCTGGGTAATCGAACTAGCGACCTTTGGGTTCACAGGCTGGTGCCTTATCCACTGTGCCACTAGCCAGGGCTTTGATTTTGATGTCTGTATTTTTATTTGTATTTATGATCATGATAAAACTTTTTAATTTATTAATTTGTCATTTGCTAATAAAAATTTAGAGAGGTGCATCTAATAATATTTAATGATTTACTAAGTGAATTCCATATGAAAAATGTTTTATAATTTGAATGGAAAATATTTTATAAAATGAGGCAGTAAATGGTACCATGTAGAATAGACAAGTAAAACCCAAATTATTCTATACAAATTCTCATTCAGTACAATACACACATGGCAAATGCTGATATAGATACAATAAAGCATTGCATGTAACATTAAATGATTGTCATTCATTTGATTTTTATTTTAACTTTATCAGTTTGTTTTTAATTTATAAATTTGTTTTGAATTTACTCATATAGTTGCATAACAATTCAAAACATGTTTTATGTTTGTACATATTTAACCAATTAAGTCCAACATTAGAAGTTTATTATATTTTCCTGTGTTTTTATTCTCAATTCAAAATATCTTGTTTTTCATTTTATATTCATAAAATATTTTACAATTACACATTCAATCTATATGTGTTAGAGATCTGTGTTTTTGCAGATAAAGCAAAAATAGAGGTAATAGTTTATTTAATTCTACATCCTAGGATTCAGAATTGGAATGTCAAGTCGATACATCCATCCTGATTTGTGAGCTTTTTTCCATACTCACACATACTGTCACATGTTCCCCGAATCCATAGTACAAGGGGCCAGTCAGGAAAGGCATTTTTCAGTTCAGCTACTGTGAGATAAAAACAATCCCAATTTGTGATTGTTTATAAAATACATTTGAAAGGTAATTCTTTAGAAATGATGTTGTCTGCCATCTATTCAAATAAAAATATGAGGAGCCTATAGGAATAGTATGTTTGAAGGAAAGGTGAAGAAAAGGCAATTAATGCTTAAAATGATGTTTTTTACTGGAACTCGTTATTCTCATCTTTACATTCTCCCTCAGTAATAGATTATAAAAGCATACTTTCTGATTTCTTAATTAGGGCTTAAAGGAATGATGTTATTATGTGTTTGTTTTCCATTCTTATGTGTATTCCTATTCTTCTCAGTATTCCTATTTCCACTCAAAAAGTCCCATTTCAAAAGGTAGAAACAAGTTATAATCAAGACTTAAAAGGGCCTTCTAATCAGGCTTAACCCTAATGGCAATAATTCTGCAAATGAGTCTTTTTCAAGATACATACCTTCATTGAGACCACCTGGGAGGGGAAGGCAGGCATGACTTTGACCAATTCAGATAGCAGGATTCTAGTATTATATTCTAATATGTTGGTCATCAAGCATTGGCCCACTGAATTGACGGGAAGCCATATGAGCTCTTGTGCTCTCTTAAAGAAATTTTTTTTGAGAGGTTGTCGTAATAGACTGGAAAAATGGAATTCTAGAAACAGCAGCAAAACAATCATCCCTAAAAACACACCTGAGTTGTCACTTCAGATCTCAAAAGCTTGATTCTCTGTTGACCACATTGACTTAGGCCATCCGAAACTTGTTCCCCTCTCTAGTCTTGTCAGGCCAGTTAATGTGTCTTAGGTCTGACGCTTCAAGAGTCATTGGCGCATATAAAAAAATTGATACATTTTGATTGAGCTGTTGGAGCATAAGATTGCTTTTGTAGATATCGCAAATTTTCAAAAGGAATTCCTTGAACTTCAACAGAATGAAAGACATAAATTTTATACAATGAATAAAACATTTTCTTAGCTCCTTTCATTCAGTCGAAAATTACAGGTAACCCATTTCAGATGGGGCACCCACAGTAGACTGGTCTACATGATATTTGGCTTCATTTAGCTGTTGGAGAAGAGTAGAGCAGAAACTCTGCTCATTTGCTCATCTTATGGAAGAAAATCTGAGACACAAAATACAATTCAGTGGTTTTTTTTTTCTTTATATGAAGTTTGTGACATAACTTCTAGTGAGAACCCCACCAGGACCCAGCAATTCAAAGGAACTTGTCCTTGGGCACTTTTTGATTGCTACCTATTTGGAGTAAATAAGTGCACACTTGTAGGAAATCTATTTCCTTTTAGTGCTATAGGACTTACACTATATTATGAGATAAAGAGGAATATTATAAGAAATATAAGCTACAATGACCAAAAAAGGATTTGTTGAATTTAGGGGAAAATGATTCATCTTTAAATCTGTAAAAATTAGAAAATATGCTGGATTCAATTTCATTTATATAGAGGTCTCAAATGGAGTTATTTCAAAAAGAAAATATGAGGCTATTCTCTTGTATCTCAAATGAGCTGGTTCTGAATTCCTTTTTTGGCAGGAACTTTTTTTATTTAGTCCTTCCTGGCTTGCCTCAATTTTTTACTCATCATACTGATCAAAGTTACGATCATTGCCTTTGGTCATGTCTCTGCTGAATGAATTACTTGCTTTCCTGAGATTGTGGCTTAATTGCTTCTACAAGATTGGCAGATCTTTAAATATCAATGTGCTGGTTTTTGGTTCCCACTTCTCTGCTTAATTCCTTTATACAAGCCAAAGAACTCCAAAATGCTAGGGCATGATCATTTGAATGGTCTTCAGAGGTAGCCTTTGCTGCGTTCTGTATAGCACTGCTCATTCAAAGCAGCTACAATTCAAGACTCTACCCTTAAGCATTTAGAGAAACATTGGGCAAGTCTCTACCCAAGGCTGATCCTTTTGGATGAGCTGTCATCTTAGGGGTCCCTTCAAGGACCGTTGTAACTGTTTAATACTTAGAATCATCCTGTTTGGTAGGTACTATCTCCATTTTGTGTGTGAGGGAAACTGAAACTCAGAGAGGGTAAGTGACTTGCAACTTGTTCAAGTACTACCATCTTCCCACTCTGCCCTGATTTCTCTTCTCCCAGAGCTAGTCACTGCTGCGTCCTGCTGGTTTTCTCTTCTCCATCCCTACAGCTACTGCCCTGATTTCAACCCTTAGCTTCAGCCTGCACTTTTTAACTGCTTTCCAACTGGCTTCACTGCCTCCAGTTTCATTCCCTTCCTCTAGTGTTGTCAGTTTTTTAAGAGGTAACTCAGGTATCACTTCTTCCAGGAAGTCTTCTGACCACCCCTTCCCCTAGGTTAGGCTACCCTCCTCTGTGCCCCATAATGGCCAAAATTTGTAAAGAAATATCTCCTTTCAAGGACCTCTATCCACACAGCTTTTTAGTAAAACTAGATTCAGGATGGAATTGAGAGGTTTTTGTTGTTGCTGTTAGTCATAAAGCTATGTTTGTATTTGTTACTGGTGACAAATCCTACTGGAGAAAAGTTGAAGAAAGAGTAGAAAGAAGCTTAAGATGACAAAGTGTCTGAAAATCCTTTTGCTTAAAAATGTTCCTGCGTTTTTAATGGAGAAATCCACTTTGATTAGCAAGCTCTTCCTTGGAAATGCTGATGGATATCACTCTGTGTTAGTGTGAATCTCCTTCATCAGAACCACACCTAAGGTCTTGGCATTTTGTGTGGAAATCAGGGCATTCAGAGATGGTGCACAGATGGGCGAGGCTTCCTGAGAACGCGACTCACCCATGGGTGGGAACGGGGATGTAATGGGCAGAGGCTTCAGGGAGGGGGAGGATGGGAGAGCATTTGACCCTCTGCAATTCTGCTTTTGAAAACCACTTAGTAGGATGTGAATGCCTTAGGAAAAACAAAGAGAAAGAGACTCCAGTCTTCCACTTTGAACATTCCTTCTTCACAGCAAATTTCCCTAGGCTGTTGGCCAAATTGTTCAGACAAGAAAAGGGCAAAGAGAGCCCTGGCAGGTGGCTCAGTGGATAGGTGCTGGCCTGCAAACCCAAAGGTCGCTGGTTCGATTTCAAGTCAGGGCACGTAACCAGGTTGCAAGCCAGGTCTCCAGCCAGGTCCTTAGCTGGAGGCAGGTGAAAGGCAACCATACATTGATGTTTCTTCCCCTTTCTTCCTCCCTCCCTGCCCTTCTCGCTCTAAAAATAATGAATAAAATCTTTAAAAAAAGCAATATGGTATATGTCATGCATATTAAAACATCACCAGGAGGGTATGAAGTAATGTCCAGTGATCATAATAATATCTTTGCAGTGAAAATTATGCTCATTTGTGCTAAGTAGGATAAAAATAGCTTATAAGTAGCCTCAAGTCAATTCAGGTCAGATTTTGTCTCCAAACGAGTTTGCATAAAACTTGCGAAAATGGAGTAATAATAATTGGATTTCTGAGGTCCTTGGATTTTATTTTTATACTCTCACAAGTTTTGATCTATTTTTTGTGAAAGAGAATGCTTACACATGTACCTTCTTTTATGAATTAGTTAGCTTGTCCTATTAAGAGTAATTTTTTAAAAGGTAAATATACCTTGAGGAGTATGATACTCAAATAAATCACTGAGTGATTGAAAAAATAAAATAAAAACAAGTACATGGATGTGTAAAACAGGGTTGAGACTGATTGTGGGTGTGGGGCAGGAGGTGGGCAGGATGAGAGAACAATGTAAAAAATTGGGACAACTATAATTGAACAAAAATTTAAAAAAATTAAAAATTTATGTAACTAATCTCAATTTAATGTTTGTTTCCTAGTCACATTTCTCCTAGTAACTATTCATTTCATCTGAATAGGTAGCTCTTCATGTATCAAATTAGGATGTTGAATTCTCTATCTCTAAACTTTGTGGTCATAACCTGGGCTTCATATTGGCTTCTGGAAGTCTATGAAACCATTGCTAAATAAAATTATGTGAGTGTGTGTATGTGTGTGTGTGTGTAGGTGGGTGGGTGCGTGCATGAACCTTGGGGCGAAAGCATTGTAGCCTTTGTGAAATTCTAAGAAGAATACATTAGTTTTTTTCTTAACATTTTCATGACTTGATAAGTTTGAATTTTCATATATCATATTTACTTAAAACTAATTTGAAGATTTATGGCAGCCTTAGATGGATGTTTGATTATTGAGTCAGCAGAGTCTTAGTAACAAAGATATACTTTGTGTGGTGGTGGATGTTAAAATAAAAATAGATGATATGCTCCGGGTAGTTTGAGGAATGTTTAACAAGGGACTATCTACAACTATTTATAAAAATGTTTATAACATATTTTGTAACATTTTGCAAGAAAAAGGAATAATGCAGCATCCAGAGACTAGTCCTGGGGGAAGAGTCATTACCACACTTAGGCCTGTAGGACAAGCGAAGGGGTCATTATTACATCCCAAGGAGACCATGACCTTGTAAGGAGAAGTGGTTCATTATCCAGGGTCGCAGCTGTTGTTAAGTGGCCCCTCAGAAAGAAAGATGGGAAAATAAATGCTCCAACCACTTCTCAAGTCTTCCCTCCCTTGGATTTCTCTCCAGTGCCCTGTAGTAGCCAAATGCCAGTGCAAGATGGTGGGGGAGTGATTGTTGACATAGGTCAGCCTCCCTGGGCAGAGGAGTGTGGATCTGGCTGGGCAAATGGAAGCAGTCCAGACAAGAAATGCAGTGGAGAATAAACTGAAACAGGAAGAGCCTGGAGACAGACTCTGTCTTGTCCCTGCTGTGCGACCCAGACCTTTCACCTGGCTCTGTTCTTCAACCATCATCTATGGGTGATGATGCCAATGTACCTTGGAGAGTTGTTTTCAGAAATGACCAATAAAAATGAGTATAAAACATTGTGCAGATAAAAAGTGCCATATGGATGCTCCACATTTGTAGTTAGTGGTTTTAAGCTCTGTAGGAGGCATGCCAAGAAAGGGGGTGGCCTGTGCCCTGGTCCGAATGCCTGAGGCTCCAGCTGGGGCTGAACCAGCTGTGCAGAAGAGCACTTTGGCAGCTTCATGGACATTCCTGCAGGGTAGGATCTGTCCTCCTCAGGCAATGCATAATATGGCCATGGGATACTGGAACAACACTAATTGAGCCAATGACAATATCAATAAAAGACTGGTGAAATCAGCTATTCCCTACTCTCAATTTTAGCTTTTTTTTTTTTTTTTTTTTTGAAAGAGTTTATTATTTTTAGAGAGAAGGGAAGGGAGGGAGAAAGAAAGGGAGAGAAACATCACTATGTGGTTGCCTTCTGCATGCCTCCTACTGGGGACCTGGCCTGCAACCCAGGCATGTGCCCTGATGGGAATCAAACTGGTGACCCTTTGGTTCATAGGCTGGCACTCAACCCACTGACTGGCACCAGCCAGAGCTGCTCCCAATTTTAAAACATTCATTTTAAACTGATTGTGTGTTATACTAGTGAATGCCACACCAAAATACAGATTCCTAAGCCATGGCCTTGGAGTTTCTGACTGCTTGAGAGGCATGGAACCTAGTGTCTCTGCAACCAGCTCCACCAGCTTATTTTAATGACCAAGGTTAGTTTGGGGACACATGATCAAGACAAACATGGGCTGTGTTCATTTATTCCTCTTACTAAATGGAATGAGCTGGAGAGAAGAGGAACAATGGGGGAATTTGCGCCTTATTGAGTTGTTTCCACTTCCTAATCCAGACTGTTGAACATGGACTATGTGTCATTTGAAGGTGCTAAAAGGCCCTGCTTGAAAATGCCTCTCTTTTTCTATTCAAAGCCTTCAAATCTCACCCACTCATTCTTTTGCATGAGGCCAAGAACGCTTCTTGTTCAAATGCAGTCATTACCTATGAACCAACATGGCAAATCGGAAAGGGCACTGGCCTGGGAGTCACAAAACCTACTTCTGAGACTTAATTGTATTTCTCACCTCTTATTATCTATCTCGAAGGCTCCTGGAGCCTTAGGTTCTTTCTTTATAAAAATAAACAGATGAACTTAGTGTTTTGGGGGGCTATTTATTTAGTAAAAGTCTTTTGTCAAATTAAAACTTACAAAAGACTAAGATATGCCAAATAAAAATTCAGTAGTTTTATTAAAAAGGGGCAGAGGGCCTGTAAAGAAGTCTGTTCTACTTTGTTCCTTGCCTCCTCATGGTTTCCACTTTGTGACTTGTTCCCAGAACCCTAAGAGTCTACCACCCACCTTTGGAAAATCATTGCAAAAATGAAATCTGAATTCTGTTCATGTTTAATTTTTAAAAGGTTCATCTGGATACATTTTAAACTATTAACAACAATTTTACATTGAGCCATTAATTAAGGTAGTTTCTCAGACAACTGAATTATCTAAAATATCCAGAGAAACTAGATATTTAAAATATGTATTTTGATAAATCGTAGAAAACAGGAAAGCAAGGGTCGAGTCTGAAGAAAAAAACCTGAACAAGAAGCTGAATGGATGAGGCTGAGACATCCGGACAAAAGTGGAATATAAAGGTCTTGTTTTCTTTGTCAGAGGGAAGGAATTCTAAGGGGAAATGGGAATAAATAATACAGTAAAAATAACATCATCAATTATGTAATTTTATGGATTCCTGAAGCATTCACATTCTTTTCTCTTTTCTCTACAAAACAACCCTTTAATATACTCATGGTGGGTTAAATATCTTCAACCTCGATCAGATGCCTCAGTCTTAGCACTCTTGCCATTTGGGTTACATAATTCTGAGTTGTGGAGGCTGTCCTGTGCATTGGAGCATGTTTAGTTGCGTTCCTGGTCTCTACCCACTAGATGCCAGCAGCAATCTCTCTCCCAAATTGTGCTCACAAAAATGCCTCCAGACATTGCCAAATGTTTCCTTTGGGGCAGAACTACTTCCAGACGAGAACCACTGGTCTACGTAAAATAATTCAGATGCTCAGAAGCTCTGAGACTTGCCTGAAATGCTACCACTGTTTAGTCAGACTGTTTGTTCCCAACCTTTATTTCCCATGTTGTTTGAAGAGAACCATTTCTTCTTTTCATATTTTGCCAGTCTTATAGGTGACCCTGCCAACAGTTATATGTCCCAACCTTCTGTATATGCCCCTTTCAGAAAATACACTTTAAAAATATATATTTTATTTATTATTTTTAGAGAGAGGGGAAGGGAGAGAGACAGAGAGAGAGAGACACATCAGTGTATGGTTGCCCCCCACCTGCCTCCAGCTATGGACTTGGCAGGAGACCCGGCTTACAACCTGGTTATGTGCCCTGGCTGGGGAATCGAACCTGCAACCTTTGGGTTTGCAGGCCAGCACCTTATCCACTGTGCCACCAGCCAGGGCAGAAAATACACTTTTGAGACTTATGTTTTCCTAAAAAGAGAAAGCCTCAACTTCAGGGGCAAATTTAGGGCAAGCATAGAGTCAGGCGTGTAGCATAGACACTTCTTCCAATAGAATTTAGTCCAGGGCTTTCGGGAGGGGCTGGTTTTGACAGTTGATATATTTAGAAAAGACATTCTTTGGTCCACAATTAATTCAGCTGTCTCAGTGCCTCCTGTATGTTCCCTTTTAATGTTTTCTGTTGAATCTTTAATAGTCATTTAGAGAAATTAGCCATTAGTTTCTAAAAACTCATCATGGTAATGAATTTCTCTATACTCAGAAACTGATATCATAGTGTATAATTTTGAACCTTGATTTGACTGGTATTGGAAAAGGAATTCATTGCTTTGAAGAGCTATAGGATCAATACACTTGAAACAATGTGTTGGGTAACCATGCCAACACAACTTCTATACAAGGCTGGAGGGCAAAGTGGTTTTTAAATAATTGACAGAGAGATAATCAAGTGTAGTTGTGACAAGATATAAGATAAATGATGATGATTCACTTGAAGCCCTTTGGTATTCCTTTGCTGAAAATAAAAAGTAAGGCTAGCCTAGCAAACATTACATCTAATAAATGATTCTCAAACAAGGTTTCCTAGAGTATTTCTCTAAAAGGAGAATTTCCCCTTATTTTATGTTTTCTGTTTTTACATTTTGGGCTCAGCTCATCCAATCTTTTCTCAAGGACTGCCAGAAACGTATTTCTTTCCTGATTAAGAGAACAAAATGAATAAACACACAGGAAGGCAGTGACACGCAGGGTCAAACCTGGTAAAACTGGGATGAATGTTGAGCTTTTCTGTGGAGGGCCTTCCTCCTGTCCAGCCCCTCTCTCCTTTCTGAATCATTTTGTATCTGCATTTAACGTGGTTATCAGCTAATACCAGCCACTTCCAGCAAACAATCTCCAGGACGCTGAAGGACTCCCAGCCTCGGGGAGTACTATATGAAAACCCTCTGGGGGGTACCCAGGCCTGGATACATACAGTGAATCAAATTTCATCTGTACACTTTCCTAAAACGGATTTGCTCAGGGTATCTGCAGTTGAGATGGCAATCAGTTCTTCTTTTGCACATTTCTTTCCCTTTTATCTGACCATCCAGGATCTTACTACGCTTCATTGCTGCCGCATGCATGCAACACACAGGCACGCATGCATGCACACACACACACTCACACATGCATCCTTTAATTAAAGGAATACATCCTTTAATCAGGACATTATGATCTCCATTTCTACCAATATCCTTAAGAAAAACAGTTCCAATTTCATTTGGGGTTAAAAAGTATTTATATATACATTTATTTGTTCAGAATAATTGTATAATAACAATAGTAATAAAATTTGATCTGGATGGATGTTTTTATAACCTTGTAGAGCCTAGTATCGGAGGAAAAAAAAATATAAATAGTTGTTGCAAAGAATTATGATAGGGGCTTAATAAAACTCAAATATAAATAAATATACAATTTTGTGGAAGAAGTAAAATGAAAATACGGTTTTTAGGCATACAAATAAAATTTAAATTGTTACTGTATTTATCTAAAATGGTTGGTGCTGTCAAGTTACTTTAAAACTTTAATACTTACAATATGCCAAAAACTACATCTTTGTGATGAGGGATTTGAGCGAAATGTTTTAAGCCTGTCACCCTACATGCTATGACCGACTTCCCCTTTCAAAGGCTGCCTAGTATCTCATGAGACAGACACAACTTTCCTTAATGTCAACTAAAATATTAATTGTAGATGAAATGTAACATACATTTGTCTTATAACAGGGTTTGAACCTTGGAAATATTATGATGCCTTTTGGCTGGTGGTTAGGTAGTCACTCTGCTACTTTTCACATTAGATATAATTAGCTCACAACACTGCCAGTCCTTGAAATTGTCTGTGATGAATCAAATAACTCTTCAGAAGATGCGTGTTCCTAATTCTTGTTTTTTTTAATTTAAGGTGTTAATTCTTTTAGTTTTAAATCATTACATTTGTTTTAGCTTTTAGGATTTCAAATAACTATAGGTTTTATTATTTGATTACAGTGAGGCAAAAAGAAAAAGACATCCACCATGACTGGGTTTTCTGTTTCTTTAATTTTTAAAGGAACTTTAAATGTAATAGGACTTTTACTGCAGAATAAAGAGAGAGATATTATACATTAAAATTTTTTTGGGAAACATATTTTAAATTTCAACTGTCCTTAATGTGTCAAAGCAATATAAACATATGATCCTTTCCAAGCAAAACCGATAGTTTTAACTAACTTCTTAAATATAGTCAGGGCTTCATTTATTTAATGACACAATTAAATTACTGATATAATGAAGATAGCAGTAAACATTTTTTTCTCTCCTCTCAAGATGTTTTACCTCTGTGTGGAAAGGAATTGATGTCTTTAATTTCATATGCAGCAATAAATTTCCCCTCTTTTCTTTAGTCCATGGCCATGAACAATTAAAATTGTTACTAGACTGTGTTTAAATTACATTTTTTCTATGAGTTTTCTTAGCATTTCCTCTAGGATATATATGAAATATGGGATGGAGGTCTTATATAAATAATCCAATAGGCACTGAGCTACATGAAGAAAGGCGGCAGCTTATGAATCTTTATATTCCTAGCACTTCACTCAGTCTCACTATCATAGCAGGCAATAAATAAAATTGTATTCACTTTCCCAAAGCAGCATCTTCACTTCCAGGACAAATTTTAATATACCAAGTACCTGTCTACTAATACATAACCTACCTAAATAATTGACGAAAACCATCAGAATCATGCATATAATTGCTTCAGGATCCATTTTCAGTTTTATTATATAGATTCGCCCTTAAGCTCAAGGTGATTGCAAGGACAGCTGAAGAGTCTTTCAAAAAAGTTGTTGGTCTCAAGGTGCCTACTTGGAAGGGGACCGAGGTGTCATTGTCCTAGGTACAATGTGTTTTTTATCTTGTATCTTCTTCAGTGAATGTCTCCATCTTTCATATTACAGGGTTGGATACTTTCTGGACAGACCTGGGTATACATTCCATTTGTGTCCATCTCTGCTTGTTCCTTGCAAAGACAAATGCTTATCTCCTTTGACCAAATCTAAACTTTGGGGTGGTTGGGAAAGGGCAGACAGCATTGTCAAATGTTTGCACTCTGCTAAGGTGAGAGATCCTATTTGGACCTGCTTATTATTTTTCATAAGACTTTTGTTTGGCAAAACATATTTTCTTGAGTTTGTCGTAAATTATACTATGTAACGACTTTGGTCCCAAATTCAATCTGAAAGCAGTATGTTCACAGCTGGCAAATCTGTTACATTCTGCTTTTGGCTGGCAGTGTTCCCCTGTTATTTAAGAATAGTATCAGCTCAGAGCTGGAACTGGAACACAGACTGGAGCGGTTGGATACACTTAAGTCCTTCAACCTGCATCCTGGGCTTGCTAATCAGATGTATTGAGCTCTGAGATTTGCTCTACCTCCCTCCCCTCCCTCCTCCCTCCCCCGTACACAATTTAATGTTGGTCCATAACACAACTCAAAAGTCTGAGCTTGATTTATGCTCTTCCTCTTGAAAGAACTACACTGCGTTCTGCCCAGTGTTTATGTTATAAGCGATAATGGCAAGCACAACAAACAAATCCCAGGTGAGGAACTTCTCTTCTGTCATGAGAGGCCTAGACAAGAGGCTCAGTTCTCCAGAAGTAGAATCCAGAAGCCTACAACCGATTTCAGGGGCCAAGATGAACGAGTGTTCTGAAATTCAGAATGGGGTTGAGAGTTGAGTTCTCAAAGGACACCGAAGTCATTCCTGTAGCAAATGAAGTTTATAGTTCCAAAAGATCGTGGTAACTGAAGACCTACAGCTGGGGGTGGTCAGTTTAGCCACGTCCAAGAGTGGACGCCTGGTTAGAGAGAACATGCCCAGAGTGGCCTCTTCCCATCATTAGTTGATGCCACAGGAAATATTTGTTTACGTAACCCTATGATAGCTACCTGTACAGAAATGCCAAACTTGATCTATTCAGTACATTTGGTATAATGGATCCATTCCTCCTCTAAATGTAGGTAATATGATTTAATTTTCATACATTTTCTATGTAAGAAATTTGTCAATTCTATAGCATCCATGAGTTTGCAACATACTTGTATTTACAGTAGTCAGTGAAATAGCTTTTGTTCTCACTTTCTATGTGAAATAACTGAGGCATGGGGACCAAATGTTGTGTCTAAAGTCACACATTTCTAGTCAATAGGGAAGCCTGCAAGTCCGCCCTCCTTACTTTCTTTCAGGTTGCTTTTTCAACAGCCAAATCCCATCTCGCTCAGTGGTACTTAGAGATCCAGAAATGGGCTCAACCTGACCAGGAATGAAGCGGAGAAATGATATTTCACAATAATGTGCTTCACAGGATCAGGCATGGCCGAGTGTATTTTTCTGGTTGCAAATGGCTATTTGATCATAAAGATCTATTTTTAGTTTCTTTTTATTTTAATGATTGATGACCATTTGCATTCTTTTTCTTTCACACATGAAGAGTGGTGATCTCTTTTCCGTTGCCTTCACTTGAACATAAGAACCTTCATGAGCTCTGGCCTGGGGAGGGCATAGAGCTTTGCTTGTGTCTGAACCTTCCTGAAACCCTTTGCCTCAAAGGAGTTTTCTAGATTCATTGCTCTTTTTAAGGAACTTTTAGTGGTGCCTGAGGGCTCTTGAACTTTTGATGCCCATGGGTAGGAAGACAGGCTCAGCTTAATAGGTTTTTTCCCTGCAATTGCTAGACTGTATTTGTTTTTCAATACTAGCAGGCTGGGATATCCAGAAGGGATCTTTGTGTATAATTCAATTCAGAAGCTAGGCATGGTTTGGTTTTTTTTTCCCCCCTACTTATTGCTTTAGTTATTATTATTTTTTTTTCTCCCTCATTTCAATTTGCAACTATCTGGGCATAAAACATTTGGTGTGTTTAGCTAATGTCTCAGAATGGAAGCTAAATGAATCTCTTCAATCTTTTCTGTCCTTAACAGACCATGACTTTTCAGACCAAGAATTCTGCATGGGGGTGGTGGGGTGAAGGGGAGGCAGGAGTTCATCTTTGTATCTACTTCACTTAAAGGGATTGAGCACATTCACTTCATTCTAATATCCACCTGTGACTCAGCCCTACTTTGTGTAAGTGTGTGTGTTTACTGTTCCACTTTCATAGACTAAGATCATTGATTCACTTATAGTTTTCAGCTTTAAAATAGTAGCTGCTTAATCAAGTAGAATTTCTCTTTGAAAATTAAATCAATTAAGTCTAAAAATCATTAACTCAATCAGTATATGTAAAATTAATTTTTGCAAAAGAGATAATTTCTTCTCTGTTGTTCTGCCAAACCATATAAAGAATAGAGCACTCATGGCCCTGGCTGGTAGCACAGTGGATAAGGCACCAGCTTGCAAACCCAAAGGTCACTGGTTTGATTCCCAGCCAGGGCATGTAATCAGGCTGCAAGCCAGGTCTCCAGCCAGGTCCGTACCTGGTGGCAGGTGAAAGGCAACCATACGTTGATGTCTGTCTCCCTCACTCCCTTCACCTCTCTCTAAAAATAATAAATAAAATCTTTAAAAAAATTAATAATAACAGTGTACTCATGCAGGAAGTCATTGACAAGAATTGCATGTTTGTGCGTAGACAGCCTATTTTCTTAATAATGTATGTTTTAAATCATTGTCTATACTAACAGTGAAATGGAGAGGATGAGAAGTAGTGGGTAGGATAAGGGAGAGAGGAGATGTTTCTTATTTTGTTCCCCTTTTTTTCAAAATTGTTTTTATTTATGCGATTACGGTAAAATAGAGGATATTAACAAAAAATTGAGTGATAGTCCAACAGATCAGAAAGTGACTATCATTGGAAAGAGAGTTTGCTGTTCACAGCTCCCAGAGGTAAGAAAGAGCACATCAGGCCACAGGATGGAGCATGGCTGGGGGCACACAAGAAACCACCTGGGTTGATTGGGAGGAGCAGAAAGAAGAAAGCTTTTGGCAAAAGCTTTTGTTGTGGCAAAGCAGGGTAGACAGCTTTAGGATTGTCTAGTTTGAATAATTGCAGTGGACTCTGCAGCAAAGGGGCAGTCCTAGGGGTTTGGTTCCTAGCCTTTATGCGGAATAAGTCGGGTGGATAGTGACCCTGAGTGGGACATTCTGATAAGTCGGGCAGCTGTAGAAAGTGCTCTGGATGGGTTGATTTGTACTGGAAAAGCACTGTCCTGGGTGAGTTGTTTCCTGTCTCTAAGAACTTGCTAGCCTTGGAAGAGACAGTCCTTTTGGCCCAACAGGACCCCAGGTACCAAACATGAGAATATGGACAAAAGAAGACTAGATCAACACAAGGAGAAAAAGTAGGAAGGCTTAAGGTAAATTAAGAGGAGAAAACACACAAAACACCCTCCAACATATAATGATATTTTAGGAATTTAATATCATAGTGTAGCTGAAGAGATCAAGATATTCCCTGACATATCCGAGATGTATTAAGGGTTCCTTTGTCTTGGCCTTCATAGAACACCTTAAAGTTTCCATTATAACACTTATTACAGTGCTTTGTTTCTTGGTTATCTGTCTTTTCCACTGGACTAAGAAGCCTTGAAAGTTGACACTTTGTCATCTCCTCTATGCAGCAATTCTAGCACTTTCTGCATCCTTGAAATGTTGGAAGAAGGAAAGCAAAGGAAAATAAGAAAAATGGAAAGAAAGTGTTAAGGTTCCAAGGACAGCTAATGTGTGAAGGGAGCTTGAAGCTAAATCCCCCAGGAAAACATACATGAGAGAATTATTTTGTGGGAGGAGGCCAGTGACATGGGTGTTGTCCAATTAAGTACATCACTTAAATACTGACACCATCCAGCCTGCGTGATACCAGTGCCACTAACCTTACTTTATGATCATTCCTCAGATTGGTGTCTGACTGCAATTGTAAGAATGGAAAACATAGATGAAAGGCTCATCATGAGCTGAAGTGATCATAATCATAGGTGATAGGCAGGAATAATGACATTTAGGAATGAAAATATGAGAATGAAAAGCATAAGTACATGTTGAATTGCTATCCTTTAATATCAGGAAAGGGATGCAAACATGGGTACCAAATGAACCCAAATAGATGTCTATGTTTCTCCCGGTGCAGGCAATAAGCTGTAATGCACCAAGTTGAAGAGAGAATTTGCTGGCAGAGTGGTTACAAGGGGCTGACTAAATGTGCCAGGATCTGCCAACATCGAATGTAATTTGAAAGAAAGGCAGATATGAAGGGAAAATAGAAAATCGGAAATGGAGCAGTTTAGGGGAGGTTGCATCCCATTGTGAGAAGCTAAATAGTACAGGTGTTGGCATTGTCAGCTTTGCCCACTTAGCATGACTTGCGTTTTTACTATTTCCATTTTTGCAGGGTACTCAAAGACCCCTGCAGGAGCTTCTCTGGGATCGGGAATAATTGTTAGGACGACCAAATGAACCCAGACAAAGAGCGATGTGAAGCCAATAAAAAGCTATTTGTAACAACATACAAAATAGAACTTACATCGTTCTCCAGACAGGTGTTTGATCTACTGGTTCTTTTAGCTTGTGGCTTCTGTGGTTTAGAATCAATAATTGATAACCTTCGTCAGTGGCGGCAAATAAGTTTAAACTTGATTGTCAGCTTCTGTGGATTGGTAGAAGCTGTCTGGAGCCTTGCATTAAATAGTATTCTGAGAAAACGTCTCAGCTGAGTAGTAAAGAACATGGATCATTATCTGCCATGGCCATAGCCATTTGTGACAAGTATTTATCACCCATTTCTGGTTATACTCGCCTATATCTTGGGTAGCTATGATGATATTTGCAGTCAAGGGAATGGTTTCAGTGGGCTCTCATACATTCCCTAGGAGAGTTTTATCTCCATTTGAAAATAGTAACATAAGGCATAACATAGGCCCAGAACTTTTCATATATATATATATAATTTTTTAAGTAATAGATTAAAAGGATCTATGAGTCACATGAAATATACTGAATGGTTCCTATAGCCTCATTTAAGACCTGAAAATCCACCTGGACAACCACATAATCTATGTAATCATGGTTATGTTACCTATTCCTCTCACCTTTCTGCCTCACTCCACTGATACACAAATGTTCCAACTAATTCTATACTAATCTAAATTGGTGAAAAAGAACAAAAATAATTTGTCAACATTATCTATGTGTACTGTTCAGTATAAAATAGATTTCAAAATATATTTCTTTTTCTCTAAATCAATCTCACATTCATTTTCATTGTTTTAGCTTTTAGTTTTGAAAGTATCAGGTAAAGTGTGTATGTGTGGAGTTTACCATATAGTGGAACAAAAGAAAAAGTTCCATCAACTGACTGCCCACGAAGGTCTGTTCCAAAAGTATCGAGCCAATGCCAATATAATTAAAACAGATTGCATGGCCGATACTTTTGGGACAGACCTCATAAACCAATATATAGTTTAAACCAATACAGCTTTACTTAATGCTGGGTTTCCTCATAATTCAAGATGGCCACTTTGCCATGGGTCACTGACTCTCAGTAACACTTGATTTAATTTTTACCATTTCCCCCTTTTAGTTAGGAAATACTCTTTAGGTAAAGTCCACCTGCCCAAAGTAGACTTTTTTTAGTATAGAACATACACATATAACTCAATGTATTTTTATTCTTTTCTTATACCAAATTGCTTGCCTGTTCCCAATTTTTTTCTTTGCATATGTTATAGAGAAAGAAGTAATTAAAACTGCAGTTGGGTGCATGGAAGTGATAAAAGTGAAGACAAGAAAGAGGACATGACTACATTTTTTGGTGTTCTTAGAAAACATCCAAAAATGAGTGACATTTAGCACAGTACCCTCCCCCTGCAGTAATAATTGGGCACCATGGGCTCCTCTGTACCATTCCTCTACACGCTCTACATTCTATAGTGATAGGAAATTATTATAGAACTTTGTGTGTGTGTTTTGACAGAAAACTATGTACTGTCCATGGCATTCACTCCCAGGTTATTAATTCTAGCCTTGTTTTTTGTCTTTGAACTACTTTGCAATTATTAATCAGTTGCGGGTAACTAATGAATATGTAAATGCTGTCCTATTTTGTAGTGATGTTAATTGATTTCCTCCCTTTTGGAAAAGCTAGTTTTGTCCCCATTTCCAATTTATGTTGACATTCCTCTACTTCCTATAAATTCTGTGCTCTTTTTATTTTTCCTTTAAACCGATAATAACACCTGCTTGGTTCCCTTATAACAAATGAGTAAAATAAAATCTTTAACCCATGTTCATTTTTATATTTACATGAGGGTCATGATTTATCATTTTCTGAAATTGTCTTTTAATACCACATTTAGAAGAATAATAGTACCTTCTGGTTTCGTTTTACTTTTTTTTTTTTTTTAAGATTTTATTTATTATTTCCAGAGAGAAAGGAAGGGAGAGAGGGAGAGAAACATCAATGTATGATTGCCTTTCACCTGCCTCCAGCCATGAACCTGGCTGGAGATCTGGCTTGCAACCTGGTTATGTGCCCTCGCTGGGAATCGAACCAGTGACCTTATCCACTATGCTACCAGCCAGGACTTGTTTTACTTTTGAGCAACTATAAATAAGGGTAATGATTATTCTGAAGATGGTAAATCATTTTTAAAATAGTATTTTTTCATTGAATTTATTGGGATGAATTTTTTAAAAAAAAAAGTACACTATTACTTTTTTTCCACTTTTTCATTCTTTTTTATCTTTCCCTTTATTAATGGAATCAGTTAATTTGGACACTTGCTTTCGTACTATTAGAATCATAAAGACTGCTTTTTATAATGTTAAAGCACTATGAATAGTCAAAAAATGTGAAGTCTCTGTTGATTTACTACAGAAATAAGAAATGTTTACACTGTAAAGTGACCCATGATCTCCATGATGCAGTAAAGTACTAAATTATCTTGACGTAGATAGTCTGCTACCTTTGTACTTTGGGTCCCTCTCTGGTCTTTTAGCACCTATTCATTTCTCTTGGGAGACACTAACCAGAATATTCCTTTAAAAGAGGTGAAAAAAAATCTGAATTCAGTTTTAAAATAATGCTAGGGGAAAAAAATGACATGAAATGTCCATATAGCAGTTGAGAATAGACAGAAAGATATTATTTAACTTAGAATACCAAAACCAAAAAGAAAGACCAGTCCACCTTTCTTCTGTTCATTGCCTCACAGAACAAATGCAGGTCACACTGGCGATTGGATGGTCTCTGGGCTGTGTCAACTGTGAGAAAATACTAGCAAGATTTATGTTGTTTTTGTTTCTTTATAAGCTTTGCTCTCTCTCTTTCCTCTGCCCCTTCCTTTTAAGTAGTAGGGGTTCAGGTGGTTTGAACTTCTTTCAATGTTTTCTTCTTTAATTTTCAAGTTAATGTTGTTTTTTTACAGTAACTTTACATTAAATTCACTATATTTATCTTTCCCCCACCTCCATGGGCCAGCATATGAGATCTGTCCTGAAAGTATCACACCAATGTCAATATAATTAAAATAGTTTGTATGGCTAATACTTCCAGGACAGACCCCGTACGATAAAAATTAGGCTTGAGCACTGACTCATGAGGTTCAATGGATTGTGCATCATTGTGCAAATGGAAAGATCGCCAGTTTGATTCCCGGTCAGGGCACATGCCTAGGTTTTGGGCCAGGTCCCTGGTTGGGGGTATGTGAGAGGCAACTGATCTACGCTTCTCTCATATCAATGTTTCTCTCCCTCTTTCTTCCTCCCTTCCCCTCTGTCTAAAAATAAACTCATAAAGTCTTTTTTAAAAATGCTTATATTCACCAAACTCACTATCTTAAAAATTGAATTCCTTCTTTAAAAAATTTAGGCTTGAACATTGTTGATTTAATTGACCTACTCTGTCTTTATCAAAGTAGTGCATAGTCAGAAAACTACCTTTAAAGTTGATATTCATCATTAAAGTTACCAAACATTGAACAGATGTTATGAGCTGTTTAGGGCCTGAAAATATAGCAGTGAACGTTGCAAGGCCCTTACGGAGGCATAAATCACTAGCTATGATATCAACAAAAGGATTGGAGACAAAAGAGGATTTGGGTGTTTTTTTCTTTCAGTTCTAATCAAATTCAAGAGTTGTTGAATTTGTGATAAAAGGAATGATTAGATCACCATAAACCTGACCTAAGTAAAAAGAGAACTCACAAGTAATACTGGTGAGAATAATGTTTTGAAATAGAAAACCACAACTCTTGCATATATAAAAATATTTAAACGCCTATGGCATGAAATTTTACTCATGAGGAAATCAGGAAAATATTTAAACTATTTACAGGAAAAGTCAAAGGAGGGAGATTTTCAGAAAGAAACAAAGATGTGTCTAAATTCCTGATGAAGTCCCAGTTCTTGGTCACGACCTCATCAAGTCCAGTGTTGGTACATAAAGTGAGAAAATATGTAATGAGAGATGAAAGACACCTTGAAGAAGAGAGTTTGCCTTTAAGTAAAGGGAAGCTATATCATTGTTTTAGTCTTCAAAGTAATTATTCAGATATTATGCTGTCTCCCATTTCTGGTCTCATAAGAAAATTGAATTTATGACCAAGTAAACTACAGTTAGTAAGTCAATCAGGATAAAATCAAGGTTTTAAGGGAGGTTAAATCTAGCTATGCTGTGTTATTTCTACAGTGTTAATCTTCCTTCTTTTTTTTTTTTTTGGTAAAGAAACAAAGATTTTTTTTTTGACAAATTATTTTACTCAGATTGTTTTGACCCATTTACATAGTAAATCTATATACAAAGTCAGAGTTTGTCAGTTTTTATTAGATAATTGTGAAAAATCACAAAACATGGCTGGTGTGAGGTTTCATGCATTATTCTTAATGCCAGCCACTTCAGAGATTTAACTAAACTTAGAACTCAATTGCTATTCATCTTGATGCTATTTTCAGTTTTTCCATTCCATTCATCATGATTCTTAGGTATATTCCAACAAAAGGTGACCCTGAGTGACTAAACAGAAAAGAGCTTTATTAAAAACATTAACACTTCTGACTTTCATTTGAGATGTAGAAAGCTGGGAGAAGCATGGCTTCAAACTAGCCACCAGAAAGACAGATAATCTACAACATCAAAACTTTTCTTGAACCCATTGTTAAGCTGAATATGCAGTGTCACCAAACACTTTAGCTCTTGGGTAAGATGGGCACCTCCTAGGCCACACAGGGTGTGAATGTCATTTCTTTGTGACAGTGGGAGAACGGCAGGACCCTCCATGCTAGTTGCAAGAAAAATTTAGATAAAAATGTTTTTTGAATTGGTGAAGGCAGAGTGTGGGCTAGCATGAGGACAAAGGACCATTGGGATCATAATCCAAGAGGGAAGTTGGCCCCTGTTCCCCGGCTGTCCTGTCAGTCACTGGCACCTGAGACGAAGACTAGACAGGCAGGACTGGGGGAACCCCAATCCTGGCAAGATGCAGAAGGAGGGGCAGAGGTGCTGGGCTCCTTCTCCTTCAAAGGATAAAACTGTTGGCACTAGAGGAAGAGAAGTGCACCTGTAGCCTTGCAGGGAACAAGAAAAATAAAATAATTGCACCTGAGGCAAGAGGAAACCATCTTATACCCCTGGGGAGGGGAGGGCAATTTGAGGCCGGACTATTTGAAGGTCTCAGAACATTAGAGGAGAGGCAGGATGATGGCCAAAGTCCACCCTCCAGATTCAGGGATTCAGGGCTGACAAAAACAGGGATGGGTTTTGGTAGCATTGTGTTCTGTGAAAGAATCCAGAACATAGAGGTAAATCAATGGTTGCAAAGGACTGGGGCTAGGGGACAAGGACACTACAAAAATGTAAGCCAAAGGTTAAATCAAGCCAAGTTTCCACTATAAAGGACTCACACCAACTCCTATCTATAGGCATGGATTTAGGGAACAAAGTTTCTCTAAGGTACTCCTATGTGTTTTACTAGAATGGGAGCTTTCAACAAAATGACCAGAGATGTTGGCATAAAGACTGCAGGTGAATGAATATTCATTATATATTTGCTCATACAACGAATACTAAATAATGACAATAAGGAAAGAGCACAGAGTATAATGTCTATGTGCTTTGACCATGTAAATATTCAGAAATTGTGAAAGAGTGGGGAAAATATAAAAAAATAAACTGTTTTTGGTAATAATTTTGATTTGAAGAGGGCAATGTTGGTATTGTTATTTTGAGGTTGTTGTGATTATAATGTGAGAATGAGAAAAATATAATTATGTGATATTTTACTTCTCTTTCCTGGTGGTCTTGTTAACCAGCTTCTCAGGGAATAGATATAAGACAGATAAGCCAAAGTCAACTCCTTGACATTCTAAAATTGAGGTAAAAGCATTATTATGTGTGTGTATTCTAGTTCTGCCCACTGAAAAGACCAAAATAATGACTTGCCTAATACCAATGATCAGCCCTGTAGCCAAGATGTCAGTAAATGTAATTTTCCTCTTAAAACAAACAGACAAACAAAGGCATTTTGGAGTAATGTCTGCTTCCAGGGGTCTGGGTCAAACATGTTCAAGATAATCCTGAGACATCTTGACACTGCAGATGACAATGAAGCTATCAGAGACCACAAGGGTCAGAGCTAAAGAACTTCAATGTGAAGAGGCTCCTCGTGTCTAAAGTTGCAGCAATATTTACGCCACTAAGTGTAATGACTATAGTGGTTTTTTAAAACTTCAAGTATGTTTAAACATATGAGTTCAAAATGATATGATAGAAAACCAATTCAGTATCTTGAAACCTTGTAAACGAAGGACAAGATCTAAGCATTTTTCTTTATGAGCTGTTTTGCTGGGTAACTACATAGATGCAGAGAAATGTCTCTGTAGATGTATTCCAGCTAGTAATTAAAGTAGCGACAACTGAATTAGAACATCTCCATTTGGCAACGCCTAATAGGATTTGAGAATCTGTTGCGGGTAAACTCATAAAATGAAAGACAACTCTATGTGCCCCTGACGGAAGAACATACCACCAACTAAGACATAATTCCAAACAAAAAACTAAAAACAACATCAAATCAGAACATGGGCAATTTTTATATGGAAGTTTCAATGTGTTTAAGGAGGAAATACAGACAGTGCAGCAGGTGAAGAAACTACACCATGAAGATGCAATTGCCAAACATATACTGTGGGAAACTACAGGCTAAATAAGACACTTATTTAATGTGGGGACAGGAGGGAAGAGAAAAGATTGAGCTAGAGAAAGATGAAGAGAGAGAGATAGCTGTAGAGACAACTCACTGTAGAATGCACAGAGGTCAAATTATAACCTTGTATAGCTGAGAAAATTGTATAATGTTATTAACCCATGTTATCCCAATATAAAGCCTTGAAAAACAAAATAGTAAACTCTGTTACTTAGAGATGCACACTCCAACAATAAAACTATAAAGAAATGTGAAGTCATGTTAGTGGTGATTTCTAAGGTGGAGGAAGGGGTAGCAATTAGCTTCCAGGGTGTAGGACAAGTTCTATTTCTTACCCTGGGTAGTGATAACAAAGGTTATCCTGGTAATATTCCATTAAGCTAGGACCTGATGTTCATTTTTCTGAATCCGTGTTACATTTTACAATGGAAAAGGTTAAAGATGATATTGCATGGTTCGCAGAACCTGAAGTAGAGCATAAACGTGAAGTCAGAGTTCCAAAAATCATGTTCAAGCCGCACCAGTGAACTATCCAATAGAGACACTGCTGTTGCTACGGCTTCTCACTCAACCGAAGGCCAGGCGCAATAGTTCCGCTTGATGGCAGCTGCAAATCCCGCCAACCCCAGTGTGATTTCTGCCTCGGAACCTGGCTAGACAGACCACTTCCTGCTGCCAAAACTAAAGCCAGCAGATGATGGATTCTGCACAGGTTCTCCTTCCTGGGGCTGCTCACGCCCACATTGAAGTCTCAAGTGGTGACAGTAATAGTGGAACCTAAGTCTAGCGGGATGGGCATAGTCCTTGGGGAATGATTGATGGGTGACGTGAGGAAATATGTTTATGTTCAAAAGGAGAGAAGGTTATGCTCTGTTTCTTTTCCTATGTATTTTGATTTTCAAGCTTATAAAATATTACAGTGCATAGGCGGTACATTAACAATCTTACACTCTCCACCCAGAGTTCGTGCACATTAATATTTTGTCTTCAAATATTTTTTCACCGAAAAGATGTAAAGTGTAATTAATACTTGGTGCCTCCCTTGTTTCCTTCTCGAGTTTTAAAATTCTCCCTTCCTCCTGGAGGCACCATTGCAGCAGGTCTAACGTGCATTTTCCTAGTTAGTGGACACAGCTGAAAGAGTTTCGCTGGTGACCACAACTAGGAGTATTTTGGGGTCCTGTTTGAGCCCAGTGTCTACCTTTTTCATGAATGTGGATGGACCAGCATTTACAATTCTTACTCAGTGGATAGGCACTGGCCTGCAAACCTAAAGATCACTGGTTCAATTCCCAGCCAGGGCACATAACCAGGTTGCAATCCGGGTCTCCAGCCAGGTCTGTAGCTGGAGGCAGGTGAAGGGCAACCATACATTGATGTTTCTCTCCCTTTCTGCCTCCCTCCCTTCCCTTCTCTCTAAAAATAATAAACAAAATCTTTAATGAAACATTTCCTACTTTCCTATCTACCTGCCCACTTGATATTTTGCGACTTTTCAGTTTTTGTCAATTTGATGATTGTTAATTTCATTTTGAATTGCATTTTGCTGGTGCTCCTTATAGTACCACTTACAGCAGTGAGATATTGGAGTTTTCTTTTTCAAGGGCAAGCCATACTTTGGTGTAAATTGATACACAGATGCTGAGGTGGGTGTAGCCCAGAGACATTCCCATTTTGTTCATTAGCCAGAGTAAGGCGACTGCTCCGATCATTAGAATGGATGCATGCCAAGTCTTGTAGAGACCTGACGAGCTGACTCTCTGGATTTCTCTCTCCTGGAAAAGGAGAATTTGAGCAGGACAACCACAGGTTCCTTATTTGAGAACACTGGACTTATAAATTGATACAGGCACTGACCTTGCATTTTCGTACAGTCATTGTGGGAGTTATGGAAGGTGGCACATGGTAACATAGAACCTGAAAACCGGAACCTGCTCTAGTCCTAGAGGCAGTCAGGACAGAGGACTTCAAGGTTCTTCCCAGCCTTCCAGTTGCAGTTCCAGGTCAAAGCCAGACTACTAGAATGCTTACCTTTCGGCTCTGGAAAAATTCCCCTGAGTGCTTATAATAAATCACCCTTATTTATCATCCTAAGTGGACAGTTACCTGGGCCCAGCAAATCCCCTCTTATTTTAATATTTTTGGGTAGAGTAACCCCTCTTTGTCATTGGAGCCATTTTCCTTCATGGCAAGTAAATGATCAATAGTAAGGAATAGGTACTTTGCTACCTGTTGGGAAATGTTAAACAAAAACTCAGTCAGCATGTGTACCATTGGCAGAGTGGAAAAAGTAAAGCAGATTTGGAGTTAAAATATCCAGAGTAGATTCTCTGTCATTTCCTAGCTGTTTGAATTCAGGCAAGGAACTCTTCTGCATATAAATTACTTTTCTATGGTTAAGGACAATAATTCTCACACAAATCTCAGAATTGTGATAAAGACTTAATGAAATTAACTGATATCATAAATTTGAATGGGTCTCATAAAACATGCCACTATAAAATAGAAATAGAATAATTTGAAGAAAAATCAGATTTAGAAATTAGTAGAAGAGCCCAATTTTCTTATGTTTGTTCTCTTGTATCATTTCTGGGTTAGAAACACAAAGCTCAGTTTCCCACGCCCATTTAAACTCTGGGGAGGGAAACAAACTTTTTAATGAGGCTGCTTTCTTAGGTAATCCTGAAACCATGAAGAAGGAAATCTTAAGCATGAGCCATACTTCTCAGCAGTTTACTAAGTCTCTCCTCCCCTACTCTCCTTTTTCATTGCTACTTTTTCTTCCTCAGCAATAACTTAATGACTTCACATAAAACAGTAAGAAATTCCTAAAGAAAAAAACCCCCTCAGCTGATCTAGATGATAAGTAGTTTGCCTTGATTGCTGGGCAACCTAGAAATATCAGTTCAATAGTTCATTTTGCAGGAGACTGGGAATGAGGTAAAGAGTTGGTGTTCAAGATCAATGAAAGGTAATAAATACTAGCAATAGACTTGGTTTGGATGGGCTCGCATGACCATTTGTATACATGGAGGAGGAAGGGCATATTCAGGGACTTTATTAAACTGTGGTGGTTATTAAATACCCCCATCTAATTATTCTCTTGTTTTTGTGGAAAAATGTATAAAATATCAAATTTCCCACTTTATCATTCAGGTGTACAGCTCAGTGAAGTACATTCATAATGTTGTGTAACCACCAATCTCCAGAACTATTTTCATCTTGTGAAACTGAAAATACCTCCACCCATTGAACAGTAACCATTCTAATTATTTTAGAACTTTTTTCTTTGAGTGATAATGTACATCAGAAGCCATATATCCTGTGCCTTGTGTTTATGTAAATTTATTATTCTTAGATTACAAAGACATAGACAACAGGAATTAGGTTCAAGTTGTTCATATGCAATTTGATGCAATGTGCTTAATTATTAAAAGGATTCTGTTAACAGTGATATACATGCAAATATCAAGACTTGACTTCTGATTTGATCTAAGGACTAAGTTTGAGTTGACTTAGTTCATGTTGCTAGTTGATGAATCTTCTTTTTTTTAATTAAATAATAATAAGAGTTTGATTTCATGGAGCAACTGGTTTGGATAGGTGCCCCTTACTTGGGTAATATTCATGAGCACTGACCTCCCTATTTACTTTTAGATGATAAATATATGTAGACTCTCAGATTCAGCTAGAGACATCTATTATCATTTCTTCTATTCAGCAGACTTGAGCTGACATCTCCCCCATGACGTATGCTTGTATGGCAATACAAAATTTTACAAGTTCATTTTCAGGCCTACTTCAAGCAATTGTCAAAAAAAAACGGCTCTTTTTCTACTTCCTTTCCAATCTTAACCCACCAAACAACTTTAACTTGGGGTTAAATCAATTTCACAAGACAGCAACCTGTTGGGAAGGAAATTGGCCAGACGTGCAAATGGCAAAAGCTTTTTACTGTCATTCTTCTTAGACCTAGAAAGGAAGTGGAAATAATAAAGTTAAGGTCAGTTAATCATATAATTTTTCTGACCTTCTGTCATCTGAGGGGATTCTGAAGTTTTAGTAGAGGTAAACAAAGTCCTGTCTTACTTTCGAGATGAGAATAAGCACAAGATAAGTGATGTACATATTCCTCTCATGCCAGAGCATCAGAAAAGCCGGCAGCATTTTAACAGGTGCTGCTGTTCCTGGCACAACATGGATTATCATTGCTGCTATCATTATCTCTTCCATTTGAGGACAATAGACAGCACTGTCCCGGTAGGAGATAAAGAAGGAAGCAATAAAAATGAATGTTCTTCCTCAGATGACAGGAATTTATCTTGCGAAGTTTGAAATACTATTTAGGTAGAGTTTAAAAAAACACAATCGGTATGAAAATGTTCAAGGCACTTCCTTGAGACTGTCATAAATTAGTCACATTGCTCCATAGATACCTTTGTGGAAAATAGGTGAATTCAAAAATATTTTGGGATTTTGTCGGAATGGTTTAAACTAGCACTTACTCTTAATTAAATTATATTAGGATGCTGAAAATAAGATGACATCATGATGTGTGAGTTTTGCTGAAAAAAATGCAGTTATGACCAAGTAAAAAAGTTGTGTCAACTTTTTTTACATTTATTGAAAATAAACAATTAGATGCCATTAAATATTTGAACTAAGCAAATGAGAGATATTAGCCAACAGTTCTAATATTCAATCACAAGTGTTAGTGCACTGATTTTATATCTATAAACATAGTACATTAAAATAAAGATACTCGGTAAATGTATGTGCAGAAGAGCAGGAGTAAATGCTTTACTATTATGGAAAGCTGTAGGGATGTAGTTTTGATATCACTCAGGCTTTGTGATATTATTCAGGCAACAGATTTAGAAATTAGCTAGTATAATTCTGTCAAACCATGGAAATCAACAAAACCAAACAAATGAAAAGAAGCAATGCCTATTTATTCTGTGTTTGTTATCGTAGGAGGGTTGGACACAGTGACTTGTGTTTTGGCAGAGACACAAAGGCAAATAGAGAAGTGGGAAAGCTTAACACTGGAAAACAGGAAAGGCTTCAGGTGAGCAGGGATTGGGAGCTGTTGGCCTGGGGGAAGTGGGCCAGTCAGAAGTAGAACATTTTGGGTTACCAGAGATTCGTTTTTGGCTTTCCTTTTTGGTCCTAAGTTGGAAGCACGCACAAAAAAACTGAAAGGAAGCTGTCTGTTTCGAATCAAGTCCTGGTCACTGGGGGCCTGTTGCTACAGGGGTTATTGTCTGGCTTTCTGAATGGTCTCTAGCAACAACAGCAGGCTGCCTTCCTGGGCTAGTTATTCTAGATAAGGGGTTGGCTTCTGGGGCAGGTTGCTGCAGGTTGTGGGTCAGAGTTCTGTTTCTATGTGGGATCTGTTTGTTGTCCTTTAGTACCTTCAGTTCAAAACAAACAGTATGGAAGACAAAAGGCCCAGGATAAATAGATGACTTTATTTAGGCTTTTACAATAGGGTGAACATTCATTAGTGAGGACTGCCTCAAAGAAGAGAGAGGAACCTGGCGCTTTATAAAAGTAAATAAAAGAGTCATTAGGAAATGTCACCCTAATACATTTAATTTTTTTAAAAAAAGTAGAAATGCACTGTTTCTACTTATTTCTTTATTTCAAAAGAAATAAATGTTCTTTTGGCCCTTAATAAAAAGAATTGTGGAGCTGGGTCTATTTTGAGTTACTGAGAAAGGATGGAGATTGGTCTTAACTTGCAGTAGGCTGGGACAGATGGCATTTTGCTATTTACTTCCAGAATATCACGGAAAGGGGAAATTCACCAATTTTTCTGCCTTCCAATAGCACATGAATCATCAATATCATCATCAGTCAATATTAGATTGTTTGAAATAATTTAAATGTTAATAAAACATCAAATTTCCTTTTCCTTCTGATGCATCTTCCCTCCCACCCTCCCTGGGGAAGTTTAGACTTACTTATTTGAGGTGCCTGTTGGATTAAGCATATGGAGATGGATGTCCAAAAAATAGTTTTGTATTTATGTTTAAATCTTAACTCAGATTTTTGGCCTCAAGCTTGCCCTCTTTCTTAACTTGCCCTGTCAGGAAAAGGAGCCAGCATATCAAGATAGCCTACTTAGAATCTTAGTTAGATAAGTTTAACTCCTTTCTCTCACACATCAAATCAACAAAGAAATCTTATCTATTCTACTTAGTAAATAGTACCTGAGTCTGTCCTCTTTATCCCACCTTCTCTCTCAGATAACCCCTCTCATCACCTCTTGAGTGGACCTCTAAGTCCTCTCTGGATGATACACAGCCCCCACCTTTCCCCTTCCATCCAATAGGGGCAAATGAACATAAAGCTTTTTGGAGAGGTCAGGGCTTGGAGGCACATGGGCAATAGTGAAAACTCAAAATAGAAGGAACTTCTCAGGAAGAGCTCATGAAGCAAAATAGAAATTTTGCCAAGGTGGCTCCTTGGAGAGTAACAATATGGACTTCATGGAGAGGTAGAACCACCCAAAATGTTGAGGGCAGTTGGATAATATTTGCCAATGGATGAGATTCTTAACAAAGCTAGCCATCAGCAGAATCAGGTGTGTTGGTGAGGTGTGTTAGGGTTAAGATCTGAAAAAATGTTCTTTGGATTTGCCATTTCAGAATTGATCAGAGATTTTAAAAGAGTAGCATAATCATACTACTAATGATAAAAGTCAGGTGGCAGTGAGTTAAAGAGTAAAAATGTGGCAAAAAAAGTAGCAATAGCAAGAGTAAAAGAGTAAAATAGTCTTTTGAGATTAAAGCTTGACCAAAAATGGGAAGAAAAGAAATTGACATTGTAGTTTTAAGTGGCTAAAGCTAGAACAAGGGTTTGCATATGTATTGTGAACTACTGGTAACTTTAACAGGAATCTGGAAAACAATAGCAGATTAATTTCTTGCTACTTGTTCTGCTTGGTCTTGGAGGAAGTATCTTAAGGCATGTTGAAAGTGGTGGTATGAAAAAAAAAAAGGAAAAAGAAAGTGGCGGTATGAGAATACAACATGGTTGTTTGTAGATGGTCTCTATAGTAACCTTTGATATTGTTTTTGGAAAAGAGGTTTCATTAATATTAATACATGGTTGTTGGTGATATCATGAATATTTTATTTACTCTGTGATTTTCTCAACGGCTTGGGATTTTATTTTTCAGAACAATCTAAACAGGGAACAGTTTCACTACTGGAATGCTCCCTGCCACCACTACAGAATGAGAAAGGAGAATTTATGTATCAGACAGACATCAAACCATAACCAAAGCACACTATTATTTCCTTCTTTTTAGAGCAAAGAGAGACTTGGGCCAAAGATAGAACAGGTTGCCTTCAAGAAGTAGTGAGTTCCACAGTACTGGGATTGTTCAAGTTTCTGAGAGTCTTCAGAGTGATGAGAGTCATAAATGATTTTGAAAGGCTCTTCCATCCAGAGCAGTTTTATTCATTTCACATTTCTAAATGGCTTGAGAGCTTGAATGCAAGCTCCACGCCAAGTTAAGAGTAAATAGATGTGAACTGTTAACAAAGTGAGCAGTGAAGTGGGATATTGCTTTTGCTGGCAGGATTTGCCAGGGATAATCTGCCTTAAGAGAACTGTGTACTGATTCTGCTAATGTTCATTGTTGCTCTTTTTTAGACAGATTTTCATCTCCTGCTTGACTTCTGAGTTATATTTTCAAGAGAAATAAGAAGGTGGGATGAGAGCCTAGTGATGTGGTATTTTTAGAGTTTGAATGGTAAACAAAGCTTTGCATTCATGTGATGTTCCAAAGAAATTGGTTGGGTTCACTTCCCCCATCTCTATAAGGTTGGCCCATGCTGCCATCTTTCCCTGTCACTTCCTTGTCCCTTTAATCACCCACTCCATTTTAGTTGAGAAGACTGAGTTGAGTTAGAGCAGTTGTGAATGGTCCAAGGTCAGGCAGGGAATCACTGGAAAGAAATCACCATTGACGTCAGGAGAAACCATCTAGAACAGAATGATCAATGATGATTCATCAACATCCATCTTGATGCTGACGTTTGACCTTATGCTGACTATTTCTGCATTCCTAGCAGGCTAGGCCTATTTTCCACTCAGTACAAATTGGATTACTGCTGATGCCCATATTTTATTACTTGTAGAACAACTAAACAGATATCAGAAATAGTCAAAGTCAAGCTTGTATTAGAAGGCTCATTTCTCCTGCTAAAAATCAGACCATTGCCTTTACCAATAATGAATTCCATAATATTTTTGTTATACAGAAGAAGTATGATAAAAGAGGCATAACCATGAATTGGGGAAAAATTGCCTCAAGTATTTCCTCAGCTTTGTGCCTCATTGAAGTCTGCAAGAGGAGCCCCAACAAAGAGACAGATTTTGGCTATTTCGAGAGCTCTCAAGTTTGCCTCTGCAAATGAGAGAGCTAATGACTGGACTCCTTAAAGTCTTCAGATCGTCACTACAATAAAAACCACCATGCTCACATGATCTGACCTGCAACCACATCCACTTGTTATGATTTTTTAATATGCAATTCTCAGAAAAAATCTGATTGCCATTAATTTAAGCAAATGTAAATTTATTTTCAGAAAATATTTGAGTGTAGGCAGCAATATAGTTGGCTTGCAGGTTCAATGTTTGCATTAAAAACCCAGGCTGTTTCCAGTTCTGGGCTCCATAATTCTTAGTGAGTTGGATTTTCAACTCATCGTTAAAATTAGCTGATGTCGTGTTTAGCATCAAACCTTTACTCAATTGAGGAGGAAGAAGGAAAGAAGAGCCCTAGCTGAATCTATTTTTCTATTTTTTTTTTTAATTGAAAACACATCAGCTTCCCTCGAATCCCAAAGCAGATGGTCATGTACATTTCTTTGGTCAGCTCTGTGTCACATGGCCACTGGTAGCTATAAGAGATGCCTGGAAGGCAGAGTTATTCTCTAGGACTGCACATGTGGTTGCTGGACCCCATTCACCAGGTATGGATATCCGTATCCATGATGGATGTGAAATAGGCAACTCTCAGCATCTGCCACACTTGGTAAGGTATGCGCCTCATCCCCTTGTGACCCACAGTCATGAGTGTTGAGCCTCTCCTCCCCTTTCATAGTAGCTGAACCTTTGTCATCTTTCTATTTCTACTCTTACAAATTCTTCTCTATTGTAAATGCTTCTTCATCTCTTATTTGTTGGATAAAAATTTTAACCTAGTAAAATTTTCATATGTTCTTCCCAAATCAGCCTTAAATAAAATAGGCTTAGTGGGGAATTAGAAAGGAAGAAAGAATGAAAGGAAGTAGAAGAAAAGGAGAATGAGAGCAAGTGGGGAGAAGAATGAAGTCCTTTAAGTCACTAGTCTTCCTAGAAAGAAATTTAATTTAGCCTCTGGGCTGAAGAACTCTCATCTAGTTCAAGGAAAGCAGGGTGATCTTGACTTTGCTGTCCTTGGGTCCTGGCTCTGACTATAAGAGAACTTCAGTGTGTGATTGTCCATGTGCTGTGCTGCACTAGGGCACCCGGCAGCACCTGCTGACACACTCCGTGTTGGGATGGACATGGGTGAGAGCCATGTGTTATGCCATGGTCCCTTTCTAAGCTTTCTTCAAGAAACATGTAAGAGAAGTGAAGTTTTGGGTCAATAGTCACTTATCTTAAGAATACATGCGCTGGTAAAATGTGTTCTGGGTTTTCTTACCCCTAAATTTGAAAAGTTTGCTTATGTCCCTCTCAATAAAACTTGTGGCATACCATTTAGGAAAAAACAAACAACTTAATGCAGGGCCCTTAAGAACAACTGAATTGCTGGGTGGGACAGGCATAAATATCCAAAGTGAAGATTATTTTGACCTTACAGCTCAAATTCTCTTCCCTTCATTTTCTTGATTTTTTGCAAGGCGCCCTGTCCTGTCCACTGTAGTGTTGGGAGGAGGGAGGCAGCAAATGGTGGGTGGCAGAGAATAGCATTTATATCTGTGCTTCCTTGGAGCCAGGCTACTGCCTGCAATTCAGGAGGACAGTAGCTTGTCCTGGCTTGACCTTGGCTGCTGTGTCCCAGGCTAACCTTTGAGTTTGTGACTCACTTGTCATTACATGCAGATGGGCCTCCAGGCTCTTGCTTCAACAACCACTAAGCCCTTTAGAGTATAAATAGCGATATGACAAGTCTTCATTTGATTTATAATGTTTTTATGGCGGGCTGTGGAAGCAAAGGATTTATCTCAGGCAGAATTCCCTGAAGACCGTCACCAGCGCCAACGTGTGGGCCATTTTAAAGCCAGTGTTTACAACTGCAAAATGCTTGCAAACAAAATCAAGAAAGATGGATTCTTTGGTTATGAATTTAGTTAGTTCTTACGCATGAAATTTTTAAATAGCCATATGGCTTCAACAAAATAAAGCCAGAAAATCCTCTCTCGGCCAATCACACAGGAGAAATGCCTTTCCTTGAAATATCTTCCTTAGGGCTAATTTAGTTTCCAAGTCTATTGTTTATCAGTAACAGCCTTTCCCTGCAAACTTCTGTTTGAAGTCTGCCCATGCTCTCATGGCTTCTTTAATGGGGTTTCAACATGGAAAAGTGGGGAGTGAGTCCTGCAAATAATGTCTGTATTTTGAGCTCTGATCTCTGAACAAAAATCATTTTGTTTATTATATACTCATCCTGCCTGGAGAATTCCTGCTTCTCTCATTACTAGCTGAGGCACACTGATAGCCAGGTAATATTTGTTCCATATTCACGAGCCACTAGAGATAGAGTTCCCATTAAGCAATAGCTCAGAAAAGTAAACATGAGTTATTATTGAATCACAATTAAGCTTCTTGCATTGATACACACCTGCCCTAGAATTAGAGGATGTTAGAGTATCAGGGCTGGGGAAAAACTAATAAAACCAGGAGGCGCCCCAAAGCACAAAAATTCCTCTTGAAATAGAATCATGTGGAGAGCTTGGAAATCAATCTGTGTCATGGAAAAAAAATATATCTGTGGGATTGAGATGCCTAAAGTCAAGGGTGAAAGATCTGTTCAACTTGAGGAGGCAGAATGATCCTGGCAATCAATAGATTCTAGCTTGTGCCATCCATAGGTCAGCTGCTAAACAGAGGCCATAGTGAACATTTATATTTTAAAGCCCCAAAAAGCTAAACTAGTGGAATTATTGATGTTACTCTAGTAAGGCCTATTGTGTCACTAGGGACCATGGGCCTTTCCCTAGATTTTCCTTGGTAAGAGATTCTTGCATGGAGCAAGCCTTATTTAGGCTTTAGCCTTGGGGTTCTACACATTGATTCTTTAACACATATTACGGAATTCCTATTATATGCTAAGCCTATCCTAGTCACTGGGAAAACCAAGTTTGACCAAAGGGACAACAATTCTTGTCCCATGCAACTTCTGTTGCAGGTAAGCGGAGTAACAAAATAAAGATTAAGTAATGTAATGCATTAGAAGGTGAAGTATGGCAACTCTACAGAAAAAAAGAAAACCAAGAATGGTAAAAAGGTAATTGAAGTTTTTATAAAGGGCCTTCAGAGGCTTTCTGGAGAAGGTGACATCTGAGGGAGGCTTGAAGGAGGGAAGGAGTGTGACCTGTGAAGGAAAACTGTTCCTGGGGTCTTGGGGCACAAAGGGAAAAGGTCCAGAGTGGGGAGCATGCATGACCCATTGAAAGGACAGCAAGGAAACCAATGGCCCTGGAGCTGGCTTTGGGGCAGAGAGCAGAGGGAGAGATCAGGGGTGCTAAGGAGGCTGGATCACAAAGAGACTTGTGGGTCACTGTCAGGTCTTCAGTCTGTCTTCTTTTCTCTGGTGGGAGACCTGGGAAGGCTTGTGCGCTGGAAGAACATGGATTGACTTATGTCCCAAGAGATCAATCTGATTTTGTGAGAATGGATTGAAAATAGACAAGAATGAAAGCAAGGGAACCAGTAAGGAGGCCATTGTAGTAATTCAGGTGGGAGGAGGTGAAGCCTTGGAACATAATGAGAAACTGTCACATTTGGACATATTTTAAAATGAAAGAAATTTGCTGATGCATTGGATATTGGGGACAATTGAGAGAGGAGTCAAAGATAATTCCAGGATTTGGGGCTTGATAGTTAATTGCACAGTTTTTGTTTATTTGTTTGTTTGCCCATGTAACTACCAGAGCAGAAGTGGGAAAGACTGCAGTTAGGTTTGTGAAAGAGCCATTGAAAAGCCTGTTAGACATACTCAGTCTGAATTAGTCATCTGATTGAAGTGTAAGAGGAACTTGAATGTTTAAGTGTAAGTTTAAGAGAGAAATCAGTGCTGGAGATACAAATTGGAGGACCAATCCAAAGGCTCAATAAATGTTAACTTCAAAAAGTGAGTTTTTGACTTCAACTGAGTAGTGTATTTTAAGATCTCGATTTTTTGGAAAGCAAATCTGTTCTTACCTTCATATTTATTTATGCTTTCACTCATCATTTGATAATTAAGCATTGTATATACCTGGCAGTATATTTGTTGTACAATGATTAATGTGATAGGTTTGGAGAGATATGTTTTCATGGGGTTCAAGGTGAGACAGAAGTGACAGAATAGCCAGGGCATCACAATACTTGGTGTTGTGTGCATAATGTTGGCTGCAGACTATCTTGTGGTTATGTCTGACTGCTCTCCAGTGGCACCTTGCACAGGTAATGAGTCAGGGAAAGCTTCTTGGAAAAACTTATATATTAAGTGAAATCTTAAAGAAATAGAAATGTGAAGACAGAGGGGAGAACTATTCTAGGCTTATCAGAATAACCCACTGAAGAGTTTAGAATAGAGAGAGAGCACATTGTATTTATAAAATGTAAACAGTTTGCTTGGGTGAGTTAGGGACTGAAAATATAAAGGACCTCTTTAAGGAATTCAGACTTTCTCTTAGGAGTAAAAACAAAAATAAAAGCAACAAAAACTTCAAAGCAACTTCAAATTGAGTGGTTGTTTTATCCACTCAATGTCCAACAATCAGAGTTGTTTCTCCCTCACTAAAACTGAGTTCATCATATAGCTCATTTTGAAGGAATCCTCCTATGAGATAAATATCAGGTTACTATTTTTTTATTATCCATGATATGTATATCAATGTCTATTCAAGTATCTGGTTGTGCCAATTGCTAGCCTTTAGGTTTTGATGCACATGCAGAGGTAATTCTGAGTATCTACAAAAGTCAAACCAGCGCTTTTTCAAACCCTGAGAAATTAGTCCTCTGCTGTTTCAGACAGTTACAAATTCTGAAGAAACAAATAGAGCCAAGAAATGAATGGTGGAGATGAAGGTGTTACACATATGGAGTTTGAAGATGAAATAGGGTTAAAAAAAATTCCAGACAGTCCAGTTTTCTACCATCTGTTAGCTGCAATCATTGGAACATAGAGTTGGGTGGACAGTCCAGTGATTTAATGGACATTTATGATGCCTCAGGACATCTTTGCCAAAAACGTGTTGAATAGAGTTGAGAGGCCAACCAGTGGGATGAATGAGAAGACATGACAGATAATGAAGCCATGAAAGAGGCACATGTAGATCTTAATGTCCCATCTGTCATAGAAGAGGGAGATGAGAAGAGCAAAGGTCAATAGACAGCCTTTAATTTAAGGTCAATAAGGTGAAATTTGCTCTTAGAAGCAATCTGGTCCCAGAAGAGAGGTTGCCAAGGTGAAATTGAATAGATAAGACTACTTTTCATACCAAATTTAGCAGGACCACTTTACACTCTGCTGTGTGCCTAGGCAAATATCACACACATAATGCCATTCTAGATAACTCAAGGTTTCAGGATAATTTGCAGGTAGTGAAATTTAGTGAATCAAATTCTAGACCCTGGCTGGTGGCACAGTGGATAAGGTTCTGGCCTGTGAATCCAAAGATTGCTGGTTCATTTCCCAGTCAGGGCACATAACCAGGTTGCAAGCCAGGTCTCCAGCCCAGTCCATAACTGGAGCCAGGTGAAAGGCAACCATACATTGATGTCTCTCTCCATCTCTGCCTCTCTTCCTTCCCTTCTCTTTAAAAATAATCAATAAAATCTTTTTTAAAGATATTTTTAAAAATCTGTTCTTCCTGAATTCACTAATACAGTAGTTGAAAGCTTAAAACTCTAAAAATGGCATAATCTCATTCAATTTATGAATGAGACTCCTTTTCAATATTAAAGATAACTAATATATCTACATACAACATTTATGTTATAACATTGAAGTGGATAAATGGTGTTACAGAGACATTAAGCAATTCACTTATTCAGAGTGTACTACTTGTCCTATCTCCTAAGTTTTAGCACCCTATGTTTATATTAGTTTCTGTTGTGCAGTTTAATGAGTAGTCTCTAGAGAGTTTCAGGGGAATTTAAGAAAGTAATAAACTAAAATGATAGTTCTTTCCTGTGGGTCAGGGTAGTCTGAGATTTGTAATTTCCCGTGAGAACTGTGAAGTTTCTTATCAGGGTCAAAGAGGCCAAAAATAGACATTTATCTTAAAGGGTCAAAATGGCTTTCCAATAAGGAAATAGCACATAAAACTTGAGCAGCCTTAGATGTTTAAGCAAAATATTGTTTTTGTGTGTGTTTTTATCCTTTGGACTCTCAAATTGACAAAGAAGATTGGAAAAGAGTCAACTCAGCCTTAGGAAGGAGAGATAATGTCAGACCTCTCTAATTTCCTTTTATGATGGAGCAACCAGCTTTGTAGATTGGAAAAAGCAATAGGCATAATATGTCTTTCCTTTGGGAAGACTTTGACTTTTCTCCCCAAGATATGCTCATAAAGAAGCCAGAAAAAATACTGTTCTATATTTACGTCTGATGTCAGAGGTGTGGAGGTCCAAGAGACTACTTCTCAATGATTCAGCATCAATACCCTGGACCTCATTGAAAGGATCATCTTTCTAAGTTTGGCTAAAGTTCAAAATGTAGAACAATAACACAGCATACTTTCTTAGACTTCTGGAAAATGTGCTGATGACAAAGTAAAATGATTGACCTGAAACCCAAGGGTAGAAGTTTGAGTAGAATGAATTCAATTGTTTCTGGAATAACAGCTTTACAAAGCTAGAAAAGATCACTTATTTTAGAAAGAAAAATGGAGAGAAGTAAAATAGATGAGTACTCTTATGAGTAGAAGCATGTTACCCCTGAAGATAAGCTGATGACCTGACCCCAGGACCTTATTTGGTTTAGCCTTTGTGGATGAATTCAAGTTAAGAAAAGGTTATCAGAGTAGAACCTAATCGAAAATGACTGTTGTCCTTGTATGAAGAGGAAAATGCCATGTGAAGGTAAAAACACCAATGGAGAATACCTTGTGTGATAGATGGGGAGACTGGAGTGATACAACTACAAGCCATGGAATATTCAGGATGGATGGCCACCTCTAGAAGTTAAGACGAGGCATAAGGATTCTCCCCAGAGTCTCCAAGAGAGTCATGGCTCTGCTGATACCTTGAGTTCAGGCTTCTGGCCTCTAGAATTGTGGAAGAATAATTTTTAAGTGGCTCAGCATGTGGTACTTCATTATAGCAGATGCTCCACCAAAGGAAGTCATGGATGTGAGGCTACCTGGGTACCAGCTGGACAACAGAACTGCAGGGATAATTCATAACTCATTTGTTCGGACAACAGCCAAATCATTGCACTCATTTGGGCCTTAGTTTCCTAAATTTTATTTTATTTTATTTTTTAAATTTTATTTCATTATTTTTAGAAAGAGGGGAAGGGAGAGAGGCAGAGAGGAAGAGAGACATCAATGTATGGTTGCTTTTCACCTGCCTCCAGCCACAGACCTGACTGGAGACCTGGTTTGCAACCTTGTTATGTGCCCTGGCTGGGGAATCGAACCTGTGACCTTTGGGTTCGCAGGCCGGCACCTTATCCACTGTGCTACCAGCCAGGGCAGTTTCCTAAATTTTATAAAGGAGAAACACTGGTGAAGAGTTTAATTAGATCAGACTTTTCTAAATCATGTTCTGCTAGCTGCATTGTTTCCAGGGGCAGGGAAGGTTATTTTTATAAAATTGTGCATCCCCGTTTCAGGAATTTTTAGGTGTCTTGCAGCCTAGCACATAAGATGATGTCTTCTGTCACCGTATCATGACAGTGATGACGATTTCACTCAGCAAACAGTCTAAAGGGAAGAAACAGAATCTTCAATGTATTTGATCTTTTGCCCTCTGCCATCCAAGTACCTACTCATTCTCCAAGTTCCTGCACAAGGTCCATCTCCTCCACAGAACTTCTCCTTGACTGCACTTTTTTTACAGTCTTTCCCCACAGTTGTCATCACAGCTGCATGCTGTAACCCTTGGTGTCTTCCATGCCTTTGCAAGTAGATCATAAAATATTGTTCCTGTTTTGGATTTAAAAAACCCTGAGAAGGATGAGCTAGCCATTCACCATGGCAACCCCTATTGAGAATGCTGATTCCAGCCTCAGTTTTCCTATACATCACCCTGGCAGGTGGTGGGAAATATTTCCTTCCTTCTGTACTCTGGAATGAGAAGTCCAGTGTAGTGAGAAGGATAAGGAAAAGAAAAGGGAAGAAAGAAAAGAGTGAGCTGGTTGTATACAGTGATCAGTTATTCTTTGTAGCCTTGAAAACAACAAGAAGACTGGGGAAGCACAAATATCAGCCTCACCATTGTTGGTATAATATTTTTAAGTAGATTTCTGGGTGGACATCACATGGGCACTTTAACAATAGGCTTGGTAACTGTCAATATGGACAATGAGGGCACAGGCCTCACCCCTGAATTCCTTCCAAACCACCACTGCCTAAGAAAAATCGTTGCACCCTCAAAGTCATAAAGCCCAAACAAAAGCTTTAAGATTAAGCAGATATTCAGAGTATCTTCCTCAGTTATAGTCAATTGCCTTCCACGTGATGCTTATTCCTTTGTCAGATATTTACAGACCTAATACCAAAAGTCCATTGAACATCAACCATTGATACAATAACATAAAACAGATTTATATATTCAGTGTGTCTAATACTTTATGGGGAAGAAAACACATTGCTCAACCTAATAGCCTCCTTTCCAAAGAGATACTCATTTTAAAATGTTGTCTTATAAATACAAGATGGGTTAAGACTTGCGTGCTCTAAATATTTTAAGGGATTTATGTTTGCATTAACTGTCCTTTTAATCAAACTCAATGCATTGCTAGCACTGCAGAGATTTCAGCAAGAAAAATACTATTTGCTGTTTCAAAGTTAAAAGTTTCCTAGTAGAAAGAAAATCTGAAAAGTTCTTAAAAGAGCATATTGTGGACACATTGTCAGACTCATTGTTATGTGTACAAAATATTCCTACATTAAATCTTGATTGTGGGTTTTAAAAAATAGCTTTCCAATTCTCTCTTTATCATGAATGCATTATGAAAATGCTCCGAAGTTTTATGTCTGCATTTTGTGGTGTTAAAAAACATGTAATAGCTCTTATCTACTCAGTCTCTCTGTGCACAAATTTTCTCTTTAATTTGGTGCATTTCAATCTCTAAAATATTGGAAGTGTCTTCAAGGACTAGAAAACCTGGAATTCATTGAAGTTGGACCTTTTTCTGTGGACTGTTTCCTCCCTCTGGGACCCTGATTTCTTCCCATTCACTACACTTTCCCTTCAACCTAGAAACCTAGTTTTCTTCATTCCCCAAATAATAGGAGCCTCAACCCTGGACCATTTCTCATCTCCTTATCTCTACACTTCTTGAAGGAATAGCATAAACATTTTGTCTTTTCTTTCTCAGAATCCTTGCCTGCTCCAACCCCTTACAATGTGACTCTAGTCCTCAGCTGCTGCCTAAATCACTCTTATGGGCTGCAGACCCATAAGGACAAAATATATTGATATTAATGGCCTTTCACTAAAATTTTTAGTTTACTTGATTAAATCACTGAGTACAGAAAAGTACATTTGGAAGAACCTTCAGTATTTATGTGGTATTTTCAAAAATTTTAAGCACTAAAACTGTCTTGGATAAAATGTTATTTAGCAACCAAATATAGATGTGGAACTGATGTAGTTCAGTTAAGATGGGCTACATAGTATTAACTTAAGAAACTTTTGACCAATTTAAAACATGCTGAAGGATAAGAGCTTGAAAAATAGAAAAAAGGTTTATTTCAATTTCATTGAGCTATAATTGACAAATAAAATTATAAGATAAAGTGTACAATGTGATTATGATATACATATATATTGTGAAAGGATCTCCCATTTAGCTAATTAATATAGTCATTACCTTACATATTTATCTCTTCATCAGTTGATAGACACAAATTATTTCTATACTTTGGTTATGGTGACTAATGCTACAATGAACATGGGAGTGCAGGTATCTCTATGAGATACACTTTCTTTGGCTATATAAAGTGGGATTGCTGGATCATATGGTAGCTCTAATTTTAATTTATTGAGGAACATTTATACCATAGTGGCTATACCAATTTATATTTTCCATCATTGTCCTATAGAATCCCCTTTCTCCACATTGTTACCAGAATTTGTTACCTCTTGTCTTTTGGCAATTAGCATCCTAACAGGCATGAAGTAATATCTCATTGTGGTTTTGATTTGTATTTCTCTGATGACTAGTAATTTTGAGCACCTTTGCATGCACATGTTGACCATTAATATGCCTGATTCAGAGAAATGTCTATTCAGGTCTGTTGCCCGTTATTTAGTTGGATTATCTTGTTTGTTTGTTTGTTTGCTATTGAGTTGTATAAATTCTTTTTATAAAAGGGTATTAACCTCTTATTGGATGTGTGTGTTGCAAATATTTGCTACCATTCAATAGGCTGCTTTTCATTTCTAGTGATAATTTGCTGAGCAAAGATGTTTAATTTTATGCTTTCCTATTTTAAAATTTCTTTACTCTTGTTGCCATTGCTTTTGGTGTCAAATTTTGCTTTTGTTGCCTTTGCTTTTGCTGTCAAAATCAAAAAAATTATTGCCAAGGCTTATGTCAAAGAGCTTTCCCTCTATGTTTTCTTTTCGGGGGTTAACAATTTCAGGTCTTACATTTAAGCCATTGGTGCATTTTGAATTGATATTTGAATTGTCATATGGTAAGAATCTAGCTTCAATTTTTGGTACTGAGAGTCCTTGAACGCATTCCTAATCATTCATTAAGAAGAGGTCATTAACACCTTTTTTCCTCCTTTATTGCTCCCATCCCCACCTACACTGGAATGGACTGCAAAAAACAACACTCCATTCAGAGAATCAATAATCCTTTCTATACAGTGCCCCTGGTGATCTCAAAATGTTAAGAACATTTAAAATATGCAAGTGCCTTCTCCAAAAACGGGAGACACCCTGCTGCTGAGCTACTAAAAGTTTTGAATAAAGATATGAAAGGTTGAAAATGGTGTTGTGTTCATTTGAATATCTGAAGGGTAAAACTCCAGGCTACTTATCTGGACACAAATACTCTCTGAGACTTGCAGAGGAAAGTATAACTTAACTTTTTCTTTTTGCTGCAAGACAAAAAGTGTAAATAATGACTTTCAAGCCCTCAGTCAACAACCACAATAAAGTACCGTGTCTGAATTTAAGGTTTTAGAGTACTTTAAAGATTCAGAACTCATTTTTATGAAACAAAACCAAAAAACTAGATACATTAGAAAATGAAAGCAATGAGACTCAGATTAAATGGGAGGACACATAATAAAACATTTCTCAAAGAAAACCCCATTATGCTTGTTTGTATTATTATTCTATGGTCCTAACTTTATAAAAAGTATAATAGTTAATACAAATAATAGTGCCTACCATCAAAACTGATCTAATTCAGTATGTGCTTTAGGAATAATAATTACTTGCTGAGTAGTTCGTAAAATTTTAAATGCAAGTTCAGAAAGGTTTATATTATGTTAAAAACAAAACAAACACAGACACTTCTTATTTTTAATATCATGTGGCCAGCAAAAGACTTGTGTGGCCAGCCCCTTGATGTCAAGACAAATGTCAGGGTGACTTTAAGAAAGAAGTCCAAGCACCAGGAAAAACTGTGTGAAGCCTAGAAAATCAGTACGTGTTTATCTACGTGCTTAAGCCAATTCTCTAGAATAAGTCCTAGGAGGGAAGCAGCAACACAAAAGAGGAAGCCAGTTTTATGAGCCCAGTGGGGCGGTGCTCAGAGACTGTGAGGTCAGTTCATTCTGAGCCTCCATATTTGGGTGTTTTCCTCCACTCCTTAGTCAAATCCTTCAGCCAACCGAAGTCAGGACAGCCAGGAAGGCCTTCATGGAACTCGAATTCCACAAAAGATATTTAAAATTGTCTTTCATGAATGTGTGGGGATGCAAAACATTTTTCTTCCGACCTTCTAATTTCCTCTAGCTGGACTAATAATCAAATTAGTTTAAAACAGATTAACAGGAGAAAATGCCCAAAATGTATGATGGACATTTAGTTGGATTTAGAGGAGAATAAAAAGCAAAAGTCACATTTAAGGAGATAAGAGCTAATTTGGAACCGTCTAAAACTGACAAAATGACATCTAACCAAAAATTTCAGATTCGCTAGTAATCCAAATACTATCAAAGCAAAACCAAACCAAACCACGGAAAGCTCAGAAAAATAATAGTAAAATGGCAGAAATCCAATGGGGAGGTGTCTAGCTGCAGCTAAAACAAAACAAAATTAAACAAAAAACTTAACCTTAAAAGAAATTACAGTAAGGCTAGTAGCTACTTCTGAACATAAAATAAAGTCAATAGAACATTATTTTAAAAGTGCTCTCCCCCATAAAAAAATATTGACCCTAAAATACAATGTCATATGAAGTAAATATGTAATTCTAACCAAAAGGGTTGCAAACTTTGCCTCCTAGGCAAAATCCAGCTTATTATTTGTTTTGGCAGACAGTTTTCTTTTAACTTAAACAAATGGCCCTACTCCTTTGTTAATCTATTATCTATGAATGCTTTCACACTACAGAGGAAGAGTCAAATAGGTGGGATGTTAAGAATCAAAAACTTAAAAGAATATTACTTAGGTCTTCACCAAAATACTGATTTTTCTTCTAAAATAAAGATGAAATGAGCTATTTGTTAAAACAAACAGCAAGAGAATTTTTTTTTTTTTTTACCAATAAACCTGTTACAAAAGAACTATGAAGCTTATTAAAGGAAGAAAAATGAGCAGTAGGAAAAGCAAATATTAATAATATTAAATGAATATTGATGTTATCAAAGTACAACAATATTTTATGGGTGTAAAATATGTTTAGAATTAAAATACACTGCAACAAAAACATATAATTTGGAATGGGGATGTTTGGAGTTAAATATTCTAACATATCTGCATTGTTTGATAAGTGGTAAAAAAACCTATTTATATCATGCTTAATACATCAAAATTGCATTTGGCAAAGTCCACAATAAACAATAAAAAAGATAGGTTCTTCCCACTAAAAAGAAAGTGGGAAATAAAGAATAAAACAGAAACAGACCCTAAAGGGAGCAAGAAAAGATAAGAAAGAGAAAAAATAAAAATAAAAGCATAACTATCAAGAAAATGAGAGTCAAAGAGTAAGTTGGAAATCTTAATCCCCCAAATATTTTTAACTACATGGCATTGCATGTGACAAGAAAAGATACCCAATTTAAAATTTGAGTCTGAGAAAAGACTAAAATTTAAAAAGATCTAATTATATTCTGACTCTAAGAGCCACATCTTAAATATAAGCATAAAGAAAAATTGAAATTAAGTACATGAAAATAATTATGCCATCCAAAAATATCCATATTAAAGCTCCAGCTATGCTAATAGCAGTCTAAGGAGACTTGAAGTCTAAATGCTAAAAATAGTAACAGAGGGTAATGATGAACAGATATTAGAGCAAAGCTTCTATTATAAAAGATTTAGATCAAACTAAATTGATACGATTAAAGAAACTCAGAGCAGAGAAAATGCAGGAGCAGAAGACAATTTCAACGAACCTCAGTACCTTAGGAGACAAAATGTATACTGCACTCACAAAATCAAAAGATTGTATAAAAAGGAGCTTTCAGAAATTGAGAGGATATTCTGCAACTTGAAAAGTCCTAGCAGGAAAATTTTAAATGGAAAGAAAAGAAAAGCCAATTTTTTAAATGATATTTGACATACAACTTCAACCCTTGCTATTTTGAGTGTCTGTGGTTTTTCTATTCTTGTAAAGCAAGACAAATAATATGAAGAGACATTAATTTATTTTAATTTTATTTTTTAATTACTGTTGATATTTAATATTATGTTAGTTTCAAGTATAGAGCATAGTGATTAGACATTTATATGACTTACAGAGTAAATGCACCCCTGATAAGTCTAGTACTCAACTGGCACCATACATAGTACTTACCATATTACGTACCATATACCGTATGCTGCACTTTATGTCCCTGTAACTATTTTGTGGCTGTCAATTTGTATTTCTTAATCCCTTCACAGCTTTCACCCATCCTTTCAGCACCTACTCCTCTCTGACAACATCAATCTCTTCTCTGTATCTAAGACTTTGTTTTTGTTCATTTTAACATGACAAATAAAGACTTTGGGGAAAAAAGACAATGAATGAAGAAAGAAGGTTTACAATAATGCAACAATGAGAATAATTGACATTTTTGAGATACTGAATCATACTAACTATGAATATATTTCTTCCCCAGGATTGTCAATACATTTTCTACTCTACGTACATTTTCTTTTTTGACTTTTAGTATTTTTTATGAGTCATTATTCTAAATATACTTGTATTAATTATAGTAAGGCTTAAATTTGTATCTAGAGCATTAAAATCCTATACAAATAATTTAATAAAGGACATATAAGGACATTAATTATTTCATTGATAAAATGAGGACATCCTGACTTATGTCATCATTGCAGGTAAGTAATTTAGCTCCATGCCTGGCTTCTGATAAATGATAGCTGTTATTAATATCTTCATTTCATACTGAACTGAGGTGATAAAATTCTAATCCAAGCAGAAAGATTGAGCAGTTTGTTTATCTGATAGAAGCTTATTTGGAGTAACTGCTCAATTTTTGTTTCATTGTTTTCTTTGAAAAATGAGACTAGATTCACTAACCCATGTTACCACTGCTCATCTGAAAACCCCAGCTTAGAAATCACTTGCTGAATTAAGGAAATCTTAAAATTGACTTTTACATGTATGATTAATACCATTATATCAAAAATAGTTCCTTTCTTCTTTACTATCTACTTAAACCAAATAAATACAATGCATTTTAAAATTGAAAATATTCTATCTATAAGAATCTTAAATAATCATGATATTATCTTAGGTTCTAATTTAAGTCATCTGTGATTCACATAGCTCAACAGAATATTTTTTCTGCCCTTAGTAGAGATATAAAATAATATTAATAAAACATGAGTATCTGATAAAACATATCAGATATGTGATGTGGTATGGCAGATATTGTACCAGGATATTTGTGAATACTTTGAGATTTGTCTTCAAAGCCTCCAGAGAAGTGGGGGTCAATCATAGAGGATTACACTGAAAATTGGGGGATTTCAATTAGCTTTGAAGACAAATGCCTAGATAAGAGAATGATTTAACACAAAAATGGGTTTTTTTAAAAGATTTTATTTATTATTTTTAGAGAGAAAGAGGAAGGGAGAGAGGCAGAGAGGGAGAGAGAAGCATCAATGTATGGTTGCTTTTCACCTGCCTCCAGCTAAGGACTTGGTTGGAGACCTGGCTTGCAACCTGGTTATGTGCCTTGTCTGGGAATCAAACCAGCGACCTTTGGGTTCTCAGGCTGGTGCATTATAAACTGTGCCACCAGCCAGGGCCAAAATTGGGGTTTTTGAGGGACCATCTTTCCAAGAGATTTAAAATAATGCTATTCCAGAGGCTAGAGATTCCCTTATTCTGCTCCCCACTCTCTAGGCCACCCTTTTATGTCCTTCAAGTATTAGTCCAACTCATTCACTGATGTTCTGGGGGCCTTCGCCCCAACTTCTCTATAATCACTTCATGTCAAGGAATGGTTCAAATTTCTGCTTTATGTCACTGTGGGAGGACATTGCTATAGAACCTTTGGAATAGTTTAAGGACAAAGTCGGACAAGTACTTGAACAGCCCAGTCTTAGAGTCCTTCCCACCCAAGCAGCCCCAGGCTAAGATTTTTGTTTCATTTTGCGTTGTTTTGTTTTCGTGGAGAAAGGAAGCCCTCCAAAGAGGGAGGACCCTTTTGTTGTCTAGATCCAGTAATTTTACCATCTTGCCATCTGGTGGTGTCCCCTCATAATTGCACCAATTAGACAAACATTGGAGAGAGAATTGCAGCAGAACTTGAAAGAGGAAGTGTTGTTGTGATCTTGATGAAAGGGAGGCAGATGTACACAGTTACCACTCCCTGCTATACCTACCTGGTTTCCTATATAAGAGACTTAAAACAAACACCTAAGGGGAATCCTAAAGCCGACAGCTTAGATTTATGATTCCAAGAGTCCTAAAGGAAATCTAAAAAACTCAAGTAGCTGGATGTTACCGTGTAACTAGAATTCATGTAGACATAGCTCTCTGATGTTTTGCCAGCACAGGCACATGTGTGTGTGCCTGTTGAGAAAACCTGGCCTGAGAAAGTGTTCTGACCTACCCCAGCCGCAAATTAATAAGTATGAAAGTAATATACACAAAAGCAATTCAAGTTGGATTGGGAGATGCTAGCTCACAGGAATGATCTGCCCTCTAGCCTTATTCTTCAGGTCTTTGGAATGTTAAAACTGGACAAAATAACCTTTGGATTGGGCCTAAAACAGCTGCAGTGGCATTGCATACCAAGCAATGGCTTTGCAAAGTCAACAAAATGCAGAAATTCTGACTGCTGGACTGGAAATTAAAGATATTCTATAGAATTAATACCACTGTGTTAGTTTATCTGCACCAATAGTTATTCCTTGCTTAGCTTATTAACATCCGTAGAAATTCCTCCCTCCTATGCATGTAATTATTCTCTTTTCCTCTCTTATTATAAATAACCCTTTGTCTTCACCTCCTAATAGGAACACTATTTGGGTTTCTGCATGAATCAGTGCTTCCTGTGTAGCTATTCCTTTGGATATCAGATAAATGCTGGTTGCTTCTCACTTTGGCCTTTTAGTAGTTTTAGGGCAACATGAGTGAGCATAATCAAAACTCTCTCTTTATGAAACCAAAAATGAATATTCATGTCAAAATGCCTACTACCTGAGCTATGACTGAGATATTTAGTAAAACACAGACATTATCTATTGCTCAGCAGGGCACCTGAAAAGCCTAAATTATGGCTTAAAAGGTAACCAAGCCCCTTCTACTCCTCTCACCATGCCTTTGAAATTCATGGACTGAGCCACTGTTACCTGCAGTCTGATGTCATAGAGATAGTCCAGGCAATTTGAACTCAATAAATTAGAAATCCCCATTATATCCTGGTTTCTTAGAATTTTAAGGTTTTTTTGTTCATTGGACTTAGTGACTATATAAAGGGGGAAACAGCTTTGATGCCTTGAATTCCTCTGAGTTTCTTCAAAATGATTCCTTCATTTTCAGGGACCGTTCTTTAATATTTGAAGAAGACTGATTATACACCACCCACAGTGCCTAAAATTTCACTATTTGCAACTCAAAACATTCAGTTTATCAGGGAGGAGGTGATGTGTGCCTGTGAACCTGTGTGTGTGTGTGTGTATGCCTTGGAGACAGGAAGGGAAGGGAGAAATGTGGCAAGAAGGAAAGAGATGACCACTAAAGATGAATTTGCTAATTTGTCCTGGCATTTGCAAATAACTGGTTTTGACTGTGAAGTGCCCTGGTGAGCCTGAGATCATGGACATGCTCTAAGATTGGTACCAACACAGGTTACTATCTATTTGTACGTTTGAAAAATAAACTTTGCCTGAATTACATTTGTTCTCATTGATGTTTTGTGGACAGAAATACATATTTCATTTGTTCCCCAAAATAGTTTTAATAGAAACCATTGAATGGGCGTGTTGGTACCCAAAGTGTCTGTCTTCAGCATTATGCATGGCCTAGAGAATCTTGAGCTTAATTAAGATGGTTTAAGTGTGTTTCTTTTGCTTGTAACCCAACATTCTCTGACATAATATACAAGGTCTGTCCTGAAGGTATCCAACCTTGTAATATGAAAAACAGAGACATTTTTAAAAGAAGACACAAGATACAAGAAACATTGTGCATAGGACAAAGACGCCTGAGTCACCTTCAAAGTAGGCACTTTGGGACCTGACACAGTTCTCCCAATCGCCATCAGCTGCCCTGTCATTTCTTCCTAGGTCTCATTGATAGTCTGAAATCTCTTCCCTTTCAAAGGTGAATTTAGTTTTGGGAAAAGCCAGAAGTCAAAGGGTGCCAAACCTGGTTTGTAGTGGGGCTGAGACTCTGGGTGATTTGACATTTTGCCAAAAATATCAAATGCCTGACGAGCAGGTCATTGTGATGAAGCTGCCAGTCAGCAGCTACCTAGAGCTTGGTCTTCTGAATCACCTGAATCATTTCTGTGGAGGAATGTTCAAGCTTCATGTAAAATGTGATGCAGATCTGTTGCTCTACTTGCTCATTTTGAAGGTGACAGCCACACAATACACATGCTCACTCAATGGAGTCTACCACCTCCACTCACTAATACGGTGAAGTCTTCGTTGTTCACATATGCACATTCCAGTCCACTCTCCTTGGCTGCCAGGTTACATTGATGTCGCACAAACCGTTCTTGTTACATTAACAATGGCAGGACTTTTTCTGGACAGACCCCATATGTTTGCTTAAGAAGCTTTTTCTTCTATGTATGTCCAGTGAATGTCAACAAAGTTGGCTAAGCTTTGGTCTCTGCAAAGAATTGTGCTGTAAGAAAATTAAAATTACATATGAAAAGCAGATATGCTTTAGTTTCCGTATGGTCTCTCAAGACTACTTAAAATATGTTTTATTTTTAAATTGAAATGTAATTAGCCTTGATAAAAGAAACAGTAGCAGAAATCAAATTTTCTACTTGTTTTCTGCCTTGCTTCCGAGTATAGCAGGTGTTTTCATTTAACCGACAGGAAATATTTATGAGGTAGGAAGGAACTTGGCATCTTCTCCCTATTTCTTTGGCCTCTTAATTTAATTTCCAGCCCAAACTGACTATTCTAGCTTCACCCAACTTTAAGATTGGCAGCATTTAGCTACAGGTGCAACATTCAAATAGGCCAGATTCTCAGGATTTAAGTAAAAAGAAAAGTCCATTTGCCAAATTTGAAAGGAGGGGGAGGAAATTCTACATGTGAAGGAAAACACACCTGTTTACATAAACACAGACCATCAGTATTAGAGGGGACATCAGGGTTCCAAGGGCTATTCACCTGGTGGGACCACAGGGGACAGGTGAGTTTTGTCTGATAGGAGCAGTACAATGCACTCATGCTTGGACATATCTTGCTACAGGGAGAAACCAGAAAGAAAAGCAGCCATGGCGGTTTAGTGTTGCCTAAAAAGGTCAACACCTATTTTATTGTTTAACGGTTACAGTTACCTCCTGGCATCAGGATGACTTGTAAATACTGGAGTAGATCCTACCTTAAAATTAGAATGATTTGTACACTTAGAATGGTTTGTAAATATTAGAACTGATCCTGCCTTAACAAAAGACTAGTATAGTATGTCAGTGGTGGAGGTCAGCTGTATTTCCCTTCTTACTTTACAATTGTGAAACATACCCTACACTTATTAACTAGTCTACTCATGCTATCAAAGGTCATCGGATAATGGAATCAAAACAAGAGGGATACAACATCAGTATAGTTGGAAGGCTTATATATCAGTTTGACACCTCATTAAGCATTGACTGGCATAACTTTGGTTAAAAAAAAAAAGTCTCATCAATCTTCATGTGGTCGTATTTTTCAACAAAGGAACATGTTTGTATGCTGGATTCAGAAATCCTGATTTTACACAGACTTCAATATTCAACAGGTTATAACTAATCAGTCATTTCTAAGATTTTTTTTTTAAACTGTATGCTAAATGAGTGACTTTGTAAACAGTAGGCCTCATGTAGGGCAATGATTGGCCCAATCTTCTTTATGGATTTTCAAATTAAAAAAAAAAAAAAAAAAAAGGACCAGTCAGGCTCCTAGCAGAGACACAGAATCAGCAGGGAATATGATCATGGGCTTGGCTGGGCAAGTGTAAGATCTATAGGTTAGGTCACTAGGAGGAACAGGCTGGAATCCTCAGGCACAGACTAAAGCTGCTGTCCAGAGGCAGAATGTCCTCCCCATGGAAGCCTCATCTCAGCTTTTAATGTCTTTCAGTTGATTGTATCAGGCCCTTCCTCTCTTCACCTCAACTGATAACACTGTGAATCACCTTTACAGAATTCCTTCACAGCAGCACGTAGACTGGTGCTGGATTGAATGGCCGAGAACTGAATCTTAGCCGGGATGACTTATCAAAAAGACCATCACAAGTGTCTATGCTACGCTCTTCAGTGATGCTGTAGGTTTGATTAACTTCTTTATGCATCAAGCATGGCAATTCCAAGAGAGCAAGTTGGAAGAGAGACCTTTTTCATTTGGTTATACAAAACACTTTTGAAAAAAAAATAAAGTATGGTTGGCAGAGGAAACATTGTCAGAGAAACATGATTATCTATTCTGAAAATAAACATCTCTGCTTTGCCTTTTTTGTCTTGATTTTAGCCTTCATCTAACAGCAGGTAACCATTATCCTACATCAAATTTCCATTTCACTGACATTACCTGTAAATGAGGATCCAAGGATAGATCTCTGAATGAGTTCTAATCTACCACTTTTCTCTGTGACATAGAGCCCTTGGAAGTTTTATTGGAGTATGTCAGAGGGGATTAATGAAAGCGTTTTCTATTATACTATATTTTAAACACAGAGAACTATGATGGGAGACTAAACTAACCCATGATAAATAGCGTGTGCTAAGGTTTAATCTGAATTTAAAATGGTGGTTTTCTAATAAATTTATCATGAGTTAGTGTTTTATTGGTCAAGAGAGAATACTATAGTTTATATACAAAAAGATGGCATTTCTTCCTGGTGTTAATAAATTTTATGCATTTCAGATATTCATGTAGTCAAAATGATGCAATTTTTTTTTTAGTAAGTCAGGTCAGCAGATAAAGATAACATGCTACTGCTTGTTACCGGCTTCTGAAATATGACCAGCTGCCATGTTGGAGGTTATTCAGGTCCAGTTGATCTGCAGTGTCTCAGCCATTTCATGTATCATTTTTCTAATGATTGGAAAGCATAAAATTTTCATTTTTATTCATGTGGGTGGCTTGACAAATCTGTACACTCCACATAAATTCTTTCCCAGTTTAGAGCAAATATTAGAATTGCATGTTAGGATGTTCAGTGCCTCTGCATGACTGGAATCAGGTTTCTTTCTGTTTTCATTTTCTTCTCATTCTTTTTCTTCCACAATGTAACCACAAAACCAACAATTCAACCTTGGTAGTAGAACATTGGCTACCATTTTCCGAATACCTATAATTTGCTATTTGTCATGCCAACTACTTTATAGTCATCTCTTCTCATCCTTTACACACATTTCTACATTGTAATTTCCATTTTAAAGATAAAAAAACTAAAGGAAAGTTAAATACCTGGCTGAAGATCACACAGCTTCCTGACAATGAAGCTGGTATTTCAGTCAGTGTTAGTTTCCAAACCTAAATTCTTCTGTACTATCCCTCCTGTCAGTTTAATTTGACAATATATAAAAATGTATTTCCTAAGGGAATTGTGATTCCCAAATCATGAAACCTGAAGTCCTCTTTTCCAGTGAGACTGCTATCTCAAACAACTGTTTTCATACAACTTAATGCAGGAATATCAAGAGCAGTCAGAATCACCATGAACCTCTTTAATTTTGACTCTTTATTTTGAAATCTGGAATGACTGTGTGTTGGTATAGAGGATTTCATTTATATAAAATTCACTTTTATACTACGTTTAAAACCAAATACATTTAAAATCAAATGATAATCTAAGCAAAGTAATTGTACAATTAGGATTGCAGGGTAAATGTTTGGACTATTTTGTAGGACTGCTGATTTTAAGGATTTCAAGCACTTTAGAAGTGCCATTTAACATATAAATAATAGCTTTGCTCTTTTGCAAGTGCTCTACTTACTAACCACCATTAGGCCTATCATCAAAGAATTCTGCTCCACAGTTTGTTAACCTTCTTCAAGTTACTATATTTACCTAAAAGCCATTAACCTTCACTCTGAAAATATTATATAAATGCTTTGGTCTCATGCTAATCTTAATTATTGTTTCCTCCAAGAGGTTCTAATCAGTGACTTTTTTTCTATATATAGTTTACTTAGGTCAGAGTGGAGGAATTTTTTTTTTTTTTTCCACCTCAGAAAACCTTATTCAGGCAGTTAGGCAGAAATGAAGTCTCTGACTGCATTCAAAAATGACCGTTGGACAAATATTTTGATTAATTTCATTTAGTGACCTAAGGATTTCTGGGTAACAGTCCCTGCAGTCATGGGGCTACTTGAAGGCATCCTAATCCAGTCAGTGGTTATTATTTTGGGCTATTGTCATTGTCCTCATGAAACCAAGAGCCCGGAGTGCTACGGGAGGTTAATGTGTCAGCTCCCACCCATCTCAAAAGTTTGCCTTAACATCAAAAAAACTTAATTGAAAAGTTTAATTGGTACATAAGAATCCTCTTATTTCAACCCAATTTTCCATACTCTGTTTCCAAATCCTGTCTTGCCACTTCAAAACTGGTGTATATTTTATCACAAGGCAACAGAAAGGACAAAAGCAGAAAGAGAAATCTTATAAGAGAGGATAATAGTAAGAAAACATCCCCCATAAGTTAGGTAATATTTGTTCTCTGAAGACACATTTGATTCTTTGAAACTTTATCCAGTCAGGGAAGAACATCTCAATCACAAAGACTCGGTTTGGGACTTTCCTCCTACCCAGGTACACTCCAAATAATATAAATTTTATACATTAACTTGTGGGAAGATGAACATAACCTTACGACAATATAGCAGGGCAGTAGCCCAGTTTAACAAGTAGGAAAACACAAGGTTTATAATACTGCTTAATATAAGGTATCAGGGAGCTGAAAACAGAATTTTCTCAGAAGAACACGGAAACAGAGATTTTAACCAGAAGATGCCATGTAGGCCCAGTTGTCAGAATAGCTACATAATTCTATACTATTTTTCTCTAATAGAATAAACTTTATTTCCTCCCCAACTAGTATTCTTATGCAGCTATTTCCTGAAGTACGTAGGTATTCATTATACTAGTACGTATTTGGTGGGACATTTAGTCTGTAATAATACCTTGCTTTGAATTACGCTCCAATAAGATGGGAGACAAATTGCTTTCTTGCACTGTAATTTCTATGCTTTTTCACTGCTGTTTTCACTGAGTATCTCAACTTCATTTCCTAAATAAATAACTTGGGGCTTGTTACTGCTAATTATCTCTCAGAGCCTATTAAGTATCCATATTGTGGATTTGTTTTTGACATGAGGGTTTAGTAGTTTGCTTTCCTTTTATGTTTCAGGAATATGTCACAGGAAGATTAGCTCAGAGAAAATACCTGTCATGAGCTGTAGAGAAGATAGATGGGTATGTGCATTGACTAGGGATGTCTCAGCTATAGAATTGTCTTTAAAAAAATGAAATAAGATTACCTGTCTATAAGTGCAAATCATTTTCTTCAAGTCCATAAAACAAACATTTTTTTAGTCACTGACCTACAATTTTTAAAGAAGAAATCACATCAATTAACTCCCCCCTCCCCTGCCATTCATTCTTGATGGAATGGCTAAAATGAAAGTGACTGGCAGTGTCAAGTATTGGCAAAGAGATGCAAATCTCAGACACTGCTGGTGGGAATATAAAATAATACAGGAAAACAGTTTGGGTGCTACACAAAGTGAAACACGTGGCCTTTTTCTCTCTGTTCCCAAATTTTCCTCCTCTTGAAAGGATACCAGCCTTTAGAGTTTAGCGCCCACCTTATTTTAACTTGATTAAAGCTGAAAATACTCTATTTTCAGAGAAAGTCATATTCTTGAGTTGCTGGATGACATGAATTTTGGGGAACACTATTTGGGGATATTTTCAACCCAGTGCAGCAATGTATCTCTTTAAACTTGGTTAAAAATAGGTAGGGAAAAAACATCTTCTTGAAATCTATTAGTGCTTTAGAAAAAGTCAATGCATGTGTTCAAAATATATCACCCCAGAATTCTAGACACCCCTCTGTGCACATACAAACTTCCATAATGGAAGTGCTTTTATTCTTAAGGCGTAAGTGTCACTCTCAAAAAATTATATTTGGATTCTTGGATTAGTAATCACACTGCTCAATTTTGTTATTAAGAAAAATCCTATTAGGTCCTGCCTAGTGGCACAGTGGATAATGTGCCGGCCTAGGAACCCAAAGGTCACTGGTTCGATTCCCAGCCAGGGCACATAACCAGGTTGCAAGCCAGGTCTCCAGCCAGGTCTGTAGCTGGAGGCAGGTGAAAGGCAACCATACATTGAAGTCTTTCTCCCTCTCTCCCTCTCTGCCTCTCTCCCTTCCCCTCTCTCTAAAAAGTAATAAATAAAATCTTTTTAAAAATCCTATTTAATAATAGCCACAAGGTTGCTGAAAGCCCAATAGCTCTTAAGTTCAAATCTGCCTTATGAGTTCTTGAGAATGGCTACTTGGGCTAGTCTCCAGCAGAACTCCTGGTGACATCCCAACCCACATTGCAAATATGGTCAGGGTCACTGGGAGACCTGACCGCCTTTTCCTCAGCTGAGGGACATCAAGGAGGCACAGCTAAGGGTGGGTCAAGTAGGGCCATAGCAACAAGTTGGCGGGAAGTTTAAAGGGGTCCCATGGTTTCTTGCTCTGTGTCCTGGCACTGGCTGAGTCCTCTCCCTCTCCATACCGTGTATGTGACCCTATAGAGAAATTCTGCCCACGTAATTTGGTACATGTTTGCCCAACCGAGGTTGCGAGGCTAGGGCACTGCTGTTCAAATCCTAGGGTACAGGTCACTTGTGTGACAAGCCAGCAGGGGGCTTGATCAAGCTGAGAGATCACATGAGTCACCTACAGTGAGGAGAATGGTTGACATGGCTTTCATGACTTTCTTTTGCTTAAGGAGGAGATAGAAGAGAGACCTATAATGATGTGTACAGTATAGTATTTTATAGCTTAGAACATGCTGCACATATTTTGTATTTTTTTAACAAAGAGATTCTTGCAATGAACTCATGAGGTGAACAGAGGTTATTGGCCACATTTGTGGAGAAGGGTGGAATGGTGAGTTGCCCAAGGTAGGGATGAAACGTCTGCGACTCAAATGTAATGCTTCGGATATGCCTATTACTATTACTATTATTGCTGAGGTTATGATAGTATTCCTACAGCCTCATGTGATGCCTCACACAGAGGAGCCCTTCAAGAAATATTTGTGAAGGGAATAAATAAACTGTCTGCAATGTTCGGTCTATCTTATGTCTCTCTTTAACAAAACAGCACTCTGATACAGAAAACCCTGAATAGACAGATAAACCCAGCTTTATTCATCAATGCCCTAAAGACCAGGCTCATGTTGGAACTGTGGCAAATGCTTGTTAAATGAATGGACATTTCTCAGTACCCATCTTTCTGAAAGATGCATTTAAAGGATCAAGGATATATAAACGATGTACCCAATGTGCTGTCATGCTCCCCTCTAGAACAAGGTCTGGACACCACGCCGAAGATTTGCCAACTTAGTAAATACTGACATGCTTCAGTGTTTGTTTTGTCTCACATGTGAGAGAACGCTAGGTTTAACATGACTCAGCTGGTAGGTTATAGCTTACAATTAATGGCTCTTTGCAGAGCCTGCTTTACTCTGTGAGCCTGGCCTGGGCCACTAAACAGAAACTCCAAGCATTCAGGTAGCATCTGTCTCAGGTGACGGGGCATTCCCAGAGCACATGCAGTAGGTCACCATGAATGAATTCTCAAAAGGATGCTAACACGTGAAACTGCTCATAGGATTAGAATCCACGAGTACAGCACTTTTGACAATTGCCTACATGAAATGATGGGCATGTTCTGAAATCAATCTGTTCCTCAACTGGCATTTACCATTCAAATGTTGAAGAATTTTTGAGCAACAAAGCATCAGTAAAAAGTTGTATTTGTCATGGTCGATGATGCTGATTTTGAATGAGATTTGGAAGATTTTAGCAACCTGAGGAATGCCAATGACTAAAACAGGGAAATAGGAGTATACTAGCAAAACCAAAAAAGACGTCACCAGGGCAAATCTCTCTAGATGTTTTAAGTCTCTTTAGTCATTTCAATAAAGCAGAAAAACTTCTAAACAGAAACACTTAGCACTTTTGGCATAAGGGTCTCAAAATTTTTATTATTTTTAATTGTTATTGTTATTCTATCACAATAGTCCCAGTTTTTTCCCCTGTGCCCTCCTCCACCCAGCCCACCCCTGTTCCTACAGTCAATCCCCACACCACTGTCCATGCCCATGGGTCATTCATATATATTCTCTGACTAGTCCCATAATTTTTATTTATTTATTTATTTATTTATTTAAAGATTTTATTCATCATTCTAAAGAGACGGGTAGGAAGAGAGGCAGAGAGGGAGACAAACGTCAATGTATGGTTGCCTTTCACCTGCCTCCAGCTACAGACCTGGCTGGAGACCTGGCTTGCAACCTGGTTACATGCCCTGGCTGAGGAATTGAACCAGTGACCTTTGGGCTCACAGGCCGGCGCCTTATCCACTGTGGCACCAGCTAGGGCTAGTCCCATAATTTTTAAATAGAAGCACTTTCCAATCATTGTGTGTAGGCTAATGCCAAAAGTGCTGACTCGTATTTTCCACATATCTTTTATATGACGTACATGATTTTATACACTAAAAAATCTATTTTCACAATTTTTCTCCTTTATAATTTAGTTTGGCATTATCATGATATAAATTACACTTTAATACCTAAAATGTTAAAGTAGATAGTGTTCTTTTATTTATTTATTTTCCCTACTCTAGAATACTTTGTTTTAGAAAGAGCATTTTCTTCTAAAAGAAACAAGTTGGCCTCTTCTCTTTCTCCATCCACATTCTTTCTCCTTCCTCCCTTCCCCATAATCCCACCTCACCAACTATGCTGCTTGGGTCATAGCTGTCTAGCACAAGGGTTTCTTTCTAGGCACAGGTGTGGTCCCTGGGCCCAGAGTGGGCCAGTCATTCTACTCCATCCACCTGCCTGCAGTGGTTGGTCCAGGTAAAGGCCATGTCCCCAGAGCAGATCCAGGAGCTCTGCTGTGCTTTGAGGGTACAATCCAACATCAGCTGCATATATATTCAGTCTTATTGGACCAGTTACCCTGAGGGAGCACTTTTTGTACCAGTGTCCTTAGTTTATATTATGCACTTTCTAACATTCTTGAACATTAGAGTATGTGAACCAATACATTTCCCATTATTGCTCAAGTTCAGTTTTGATTCTTAGAAACTGAAGAGACCCCATGGGAGTGTTAGAAGTCTTAAAGTTCAAATCAGGTTATCTTTGGATATTCTTGAAGGTTGGTCTAGAAGAGCTTGGGTTCACTTACAATTTATTTCCTTTATTTGCCTTTAAATTTCATGTTTTGAGGATCAGGGTTTACTTTTCTAAACTCTTCACTTTTCCATTCCCTTCTTATTTTGGTAACTGTGGACCAAGGTCTAGTATTTGTCAATAGCAGAAGGAGTAAACCTGAAAGACATTTTACAAGTGTTGAATGACTGTTCTGTGCATGGGCACTTCTAGTTGATCCCAAGTACAAAAGTAGCTAGCAAATAGGTATCATTTCCCAACTTTTTTTTTAACCTAAAGAAACTAATATACAGGGAACCTATTTTTAGTCACTTAAACTCTGAGGTTCATCTCTGTTCAAAGTAATTACCTGAAATAGTCTCTTTAATTCATTCTTTTATCTAGTATTAACACTAAAATATAAGCTATAGAGGGAGGAAAGTTATGTAACTGGGGTATTCTATTCTGCACATTTATTGACATGTATATTTATAGTTCATATTTGTAGCATAGTCTTAGTTATTATCTTTAACACCTTTCAACATTTAATTAAATATATAAAAAAGGCATTTGTAGAAAGGATTAACATAAGGTGTTCTGCTATATAAGATACCTTGAGATAATTTAGAAAATCTTGTTTTTATTCTAGATCTGATTTCATTATGACTTGAAGGAAAACATTAATTGATAATTAGCTTTCCTCAACATGTGCACATTAATATTCTCTTAGTGTCTGATGTATTTCCATAGATCCAAAATGAACTTGAAGAGTAAGGAGCAGATTGGATGAACAGCCATTTCTAAAAGAAGAATAGAATAACACAGAACAATAATATACATAATTATATATGTATAATCATAATATAGAACAATAATATTGACTATGACATTTCTCAGGACTCAAAACTTCTAATAAAAATACTCTGATACACTTACATTTTTAAGTGCAATCATAGGTAAAGAAGCTGCAGAAATTAAATTGGCTCTTTGAGTTGTTATATAAGCACATAATTTTGGAGTCTAATACATCCTTTGGGATCAAAAGAGTCATTAAGAAGTCATTTATCTGCAAGAAATATCAGCAAGAAAACACTGAATCCAGATGGTTATAAAATTTCATTTTAGGAAATATTCAGTAATAAAGTAATTCCAATTTTAAATGAGTTGCCAATAGGCAGTAAAGCTATTTCATCTTAATTTGGTAAACATTTTTCTTCTTGAAACTGAAGCAAAAACATATAAATTTCCAAAAAGCTCACTTTTAATTTAACATGAATTTAGTAAGGCTTACAAAAACATGTTAGGATCATTTAAAAATTTTTTTTAAGTAAAAGAGCCTTGGCTGGAAATACAAATTGAATTTCCTATGGAGTGAAGTAGAAAGAGATCTTATTGATACATGATATGAGAATAAAATCAACTAGGGAGCTTGTTAAAATGACAGATTCTCAGTCCTCTCTCCAGACTAACTAGATCTATTTCTTTAGAATACAGGCTCATGCGAACCCAAAGGTCGCAGGTTCGATTCCCCAGCCAGGGCACATAACCAGGTTGTAAACCAGGTCTCCAGTCAGGTCTGTGGCTGGAGGCAGGTGAAACGCAACCATACATTGATGTCTCTCTCCCTCTCTGCCTCTCTCCCTTCCCCTCTTTCTAAAAAATCATGAAATAAAATCTTAAAAAAAAAAAAAAAAAAAAAAAAATACAGGCTCAGTGGATTGAGTGCTTTCTTGTGAACCAAAGGGTCCACCTATCCATTCTAGTCAGGGTGCAAGCCTGGGTTGTAGGCGGGGTTCCCAGTTGGGGACATGCAAGAGGCAACCTCATGTTGATATCTCTCTCCCTCTCTTTCCCCCTCCCTTCCCTTTTCTCTAAAAATAAATAAATAAACTCTTTAAAAATTTAAGTAAAAGAAAATGATGTAAAATAAAAAGACTCATTTTGTTCCATTTCCCTTCCCCCTGCATTAGATAATCATGTTTATCCAAGACTTCAGTTGCCCTTGAATAATGCAGGGGTAATGTCCTACAGAGTCAAAAACCCACATACAATTTAACTATAGTTATCCAAATATTTAAGTATAGTTATCCCTTGGTATGCATAGGGGATCAGCTCCAGGCCTCTTAGTGGACACAAGAATTTATGATGTATAACCCTGTTATATAAAATGGCATGAAACCATGCATAGAGTGGTGCTTTTCATCTCTGTAGACTACCAACTACAGATTAAAAGCATTGTTTTCATCCTTGGTTGGTTGAATCTCCAAATGAGAAACCTGCATTTACTGAATGACAATTGTATATTTATTGAAAAAAATATTCACCTAGTAATTCACATAGTTCAAATCATATTTTTCAAGGGTCAACTGTATAAGAAATAGTATCTAATTAAGGCATAAAGATGAGATAAATGATAATGATAGTTTTGTAAAACAATCTGAATGGATAGGTTTGCAGGGTAGTACTTTAGTAATTAATATCTTAGCCATGATAAGAAAAATTTTCTTGTGATACATTTCGATAGTTTCGTAAAGCAGTTTATTTATATGAATTTTTAACTTAACCTAGAGAAGGCCAATATACATCTGTTATTTTTACCACCCTTCATCCATCTCTTCTCTCTTTCCATGGGCTTCAAGAAACTAGACAATATGCCTGGGCTTTAGAGGAAGAGTAAGTGAAGGAGACATAGAAAACAGAAAATTCGAGCCACTTGACTGCATTGACATCTGGCCAACCATGGCCAAGGAGAGTCAAGCATAGGACTATCATTTACATTACATTTACATTATCTGGGAAGCAATTTTCTCTCATTGGAGCCCCCAGGTTGAACCTGAGAAGATTCTGTGTAAATTCAGTGTCCCCTAAGTTGTTCAGGTACCTGAGCCAATAGAGTTTCTTTCTTAATATTAAAGTTAGGAATTCAAATTGGATTTCCTATTGAATGAAGCAGGTAGGGATCTTACTGATACATTATATGAGAATAAAATCAGCTAGGGAGCTTGTTAAAAAGACAGGTTTTCAGACCCCAACACAGACCAATTGTATCAGTATCTCTAGAATATAGACCTAGGATTTGGTATTTTAATAAGCATTCCAGGTAGATTTTATATTAACTGAAGTTTGATAACCATTCTCTTAGGAATGTCCTTAGGACTAACAGTTGAGTGTATTTAATTTGGTGATTAAAAAGTACATATTTCAGGCGCATAAGTGGGTTTAAGGCCCAGCTTTACACTGATTAATTAACAAGGTACATAATTACTGTAGTTTCAATATCCTCATCAATGAACTAGTAATTATAGTATTTCACACATCTGAGTGTTCTGTGTAATAAACGTGGTAAAATGTATGCAAGGTTCTTAACACAGCATGTTGCACATATTGAGTATTTCATTAGTGCTTAATATATTATTCTTTTATCAGAGTCAGGCAAACTTGTGAAACATTGGGAAAACAACTCAAATTGAGGAAACTTGAGTCACAACTTCACTGTTGAAAGTACATCAGGTAGAATTGAACAATGGATTAAACCCAACATAGTTAAATATATTAATCATACTATTTTTACCAAGGATTAGACTCCTAACTTTATATGGTACTTTATATTTCAAACTTGATGTGATAGCAAATATATTTAAATTTATTCATTTATTCAATGAATGTTTTTATTCTTTGAGTCAGTCTGATCTCCGTATGTAAAGTGAAAAGGCCTTTGGTTGATAAAGTATATATAATACATTTAAGAAGGCCAAAATTCTCTGGAGAAAAGCTAAAACCAGAGGACTATTGTTCATTGTGGCTTATAGAATTCTTGGAAAGGAATATTTCAGAAGTTTGGGTACTGTTACAGAGGAATATGGTATCTTGAAGTGCTAGGCGGATAAAGCACTGGCCGTAATACCTACATACAACAAATTAGGAATCCAGTTATCCCCAACATGCTCTCAGTGGGGCATGTGGGAGATATCCGAATTGAAAGTTATTGAGTTTGTCATAGGATTATCATGAGAAGAGAGTAGGTGTTTCAAGTAGAGGTCCTATAGTGAACAGCCTACTTAGGGACAAGGTGAAAAACATGGCTAAGACTAAGAGATTTTGAAGTCCCCCAAAAGTTTAGATTGGATCAAGTCAGTGAAGGGAATTATGGGACCCTATTTTGCTGAGAGAAAAGACCCTCAGTGTTCCAGGTTCAAACCTTGGCACTAAAGACCAACAGTTCTTCATTATTAGATGGAATAAAGGTTAATCACTGGAAGAAGTGAGGATCCATACGTGGACAAGCACACCACGAGAACAAACATGCTTCCTCGGAAGTCACCTTGAGAAGGGTTGGCAATGGCATGGCGTTTGTAAAGAGAAATGCAGCTATGGCAGGGAGCCAGAGTTCTGAATTTCGTGACTTGATCCAAAATGACTTTGCTAAACAGACAGAAGTTGCTTTCGCTGAAAAACAAACAGCAGACTCCTTTCATTGATAAGAATGAGGTTTCTCTCACTACTCAACAGGAATTCGAATTCAAGCATTATGGGCAATAAAGAATGCTACATGATTTGCATTATCTGAGATAGTGTACACATAAATTAGCTCATCTTCTTTGTGTTCCTGAGTGGTTCCCCTTTCCTTGGGAATCTAAACTCGGTACATACGTTGTTAAATGCAGCATGATCGGCCCAATTCTAACTCTATTCCCTTCACTCCATTCTTCCCTCTTGCTCAATGAAGTGCAGCTGTAGTAGCCACCTGGCTATTACTTGCATAAGCCAAGCTCTTTCCCAACCTGGGCCTTTGGTCAGCTTTCTCCTCCTTCTGGAATGTTATATGAAGGCCTCTCCTGAAAGTATTGAGCCCATGTCAATGTAACCAAAAGAGTTTGCTCCGCTGACACTTTCAGGACAGACCTCATATGTTCCCAATATTTACAAAGATGGCTCCTTTTACCCTGAAGTTGCAGTTTAAATGTTACCCCCATGAAGAAGCCTTTCCTTATCTAAGTGTCTGCATTCACCATCAATGATTGTGAATAATCTCTAAAAATGTAATATTTCTACATCACAATTGTAATTTATAACACTCATTACAATTATAATCATTATACCAATCCGCTTTTCATTAGCCTTCACAGGTGAATTATAAACTGCATGAGGGCAGAGATCATATTCGCATTGATCACTGTTATTTCTCCAGAACCAGCCCAGTCATTGGTACATAGTAAATATTCAACAGACGTTTGTCCCTGAAAGAATAAATAATCTGTATTTAATGGTGCCTTATTAGTAACAGACTTAAATAGCTTAGCTCACCATTATTACATAACTTCCATTGACTTTGTATTTCCTACTTTTTAAAAACACACGATATACTCCAAAAACCCTGAAAAACATTAGCTCTGATTTACATTCTTGTAAATCTTACCCTTGCATGTTTTTGTGCATGCAACTTCTTTGATCTGAATAGCCCTTCCTCTCTCTAAAGATTTTAGTCTCATTTATTATTTAAAGCTTTTCCCATATACCACCCTCCCTATGGGGCTCCTATAAACCTTAGTTTTAAGATCTGTATTCTAATAATTTCTCTTTACCTGTATATATATTCTTTTATTATATATACATAAGATATACAGAATTATCAATTGGTTTGTTAGTATTTTTATCATTATGCCTTACATGTGAATAGAAGGCATGAAATAAATATAGGTTGTATATACCAAGAAAAATCTTTTTTTTTTTAAAGGTTTTATTCATTATTCTTAAGAGAGGGAAAGGGAGGGAGGAAGAAAGGAACAACGTATGGTTGCCTTTCACCTGCCTCCAGCTACGGACCTGGCTGGAGACCTGGCTTGCAACCTGGTTATGTGTCCTGACTGGGGAATTGAACCAGCGACCTTTGGGTTCACAAGCCAGCGAATGGTGCTGAGCCACCAGCCAGGGAAATACTATCCTTTTGAAAACATTTTCTATATCCATGTGTATACTACAAATTATACCTATGAAGTTAGAACTGCATCCAAACTACAAGTTTGCTAAATTTTCATCTGTATTTAAATACATATACATATATATATATATATATATATATATATATATATATATATAATTAAATATATAGATATAAAGGTTGACAAATGTCAAAGGGACAGATTGAGTATAGAGGCAGAAAAAATTCCTGGTTGATAGGCACCGGCCTGCAAACCCAAAGATCGCTGGTTTGATTCCCAGTCAGAGCACGTAACCAGGTTGCAAGCCAGGTCTCCAGCCAGGTCTGTAGCTGGAGGCAGGTGAAAGCAACCATACATTGATGTTTCTCTCCCTTTCTTTCTCCCTCCCTGCCTTTCTCTCTAAAATAATGAATAAAATCTTTAAAAAATAAAACAAACAAAAAATAGTAGCATTCCTTAATCTTTTGCCAAGCACTAGACATTGCACTAGGGGTTTTGTATATTATACTATATTGTGTAATTTAAATCTAAGCCCACAATATACCTATGGAGTAAATGTTATAGCTAATTTTAAAACACCTCATTTAGGGAAGAAAGAGGAAGAATTTGTGACACATAAGGAGTCATTCCTATGAAATTAAATTGCTGCCATTGTTAAGATATTTCTTCACCAAAGAACAGTTTTTGCTTGAATAAAAAAAAAAAAAAGCAAATCAAGAGATCCATCACATATTCAAGAACAGTACAAGAATTAAATCCTCAATAAATATTAAGAAGGTGAGAAATTGTTCTTCTGAGGGATATTTTGTCAAACTTACATAAAGAGTGAGAATAGAAATTAGAAAAGACGAGAACATTAAAGCACTGTCAGTAATTTATGAAGAAGAATGTTAATTAAAACCTGAGCGGAATCTGGGGAACATAACCTCTGTTATTTATTCCAAGAAATCTTTTGAACTGATAATGAGAACATTTGGATTATTTCAGGAATAATTGCCTTAGTATTTATTGTGTCGAATTATGAGTTCTAACATTAAGGCAACGGAGAGAGAATAGTCATAAATGAAGGGAAAAAAGAACATAGCTGTATGGAAATAAGAAACTGGTAAGTAAATGGTATGTTAGGCTTAAACTTCAGTAAATAAAAAAATAGGATAAAATGTTGACTTAGGAAAATAAAAAAATAGAGTAAAACTTAGATGCTTTGAATAAATCTAGGATTCAACAATTACCATGGCATCTGGAAAGTTGCCCCTATTGGTCCATCCAAATTTCCCATTATTATATCTATGGACTCAGAGAAAATACACTAGAAGATGAAGGAGGGTAGGAAAAAGAAAAAGAACATTATTACTAAAAAGCAAGATTTGTCTGCAGAATTCAGAAACATTTTGTTACTATCAGGCCAATAAAACTTTAACAAAGCACAATAGATGTATCATCCTTGATCTATGGCCAGTGATCTTTGCGCAAAATTATCTTCAGCTCATAAATACAAAGTTTATATCAACAAAAAATCCAGGCTGGTGTCACACTGGCTGCCTTAAGAAACATCTATTATTATATAATACAACTGTTATTTAGTTCTTGCTCTGATCTCTCTCTCCCCAACACTCATTCATTTACAACAACTGTCAAAACTGAATAGGGCAGGATGAGTAAGAGAGAAACTAATGAGCTTGGTTATCTTCCACACCTTTCCAGCATTACAGGTGGAGGTTGAGACAAGATTGGGCATCTGTTTATTCCTGACCTTTGCTCTTTTTCATATATTGCACCTGGCCATCATAGAACCAAGTAGAGGAAAGGGAAGAACCCTAATAATTTAGCAGTTCCACTAAATGAAAGCCAGTGAGGTAGTGGGAAGCTTGCTGGGGTCTTTGCTGAGTAACTGACTACCCAGCTGTGTCTTGGGGAAACCATCTATAGAAAACAGGGGGTCATGAAATGGGGCAATAGATGGAGTAGGACTGACATACACATTGATCAGAATAGATCTTCCCATTTCAGGTAAACAAAGAAATGAAAAATATCTAAATATAAAACAAAGATAAGAATAAGCTAAAGACATGAGACAAAACAGGCTAACAGCATAATTCTTTTACAAAGCCCAAAAGAGGTTACTTCATAGAAAACTATCATTTTAAAAAGTACAAAATACTATCAATTCAATGAAAGAGAATTGTAATATAATGAAGAGCGAACAAGATGGTATACATAGACTATACACTGAGATAAAGAAGGAGATGGGTAAGAAAAGGAGTGATTGCAAGACAATTAAAAATGGACATGCAAAATTAAAACTATTATTGGAGACAGTAGAAGATTGGACTTTACAAAATGCAGAAGCATTAATATAGGTGTCCAACCTAAGAGAATACAAAGGACATTGGGGGCGGGGTGGGGGAAGAGTTATCAACGGAAAAACAAGGAAGTTTAATGATAGGATGAAAATAAAAAATTATTTTTTAGCAGTTTCAAAGAGCCATTTTATTCTGTTTTCTGATATCATGGGTCACATAACGGCAGTGATGTGTCTTTACTCTGTAATGGCTAGAGTCAAAGCTAGGTAGACTTGAAAGCTGGTGATAACTTGACAGCTGGTGCTAGAATCACCCAGAGTTCCCTTCACTCACCTGCCTAACTTCCGGGCTGGGGTGATGCAACCAGAGCACACACATACGGTCTTGCTGCACATGGCAGCTGCAGCATTGTCAGACTTCTTTTATGATAGCCAGGGTTCCCAGAAAACAGGGGGGAAACTATGTAACCTTTTATGGAGAGTCTTCAGAAATCAAATGGTCACTTCTGGATATAGACAAAAATAAATGAAACTAGACCCCTTTATTACATAAGGATAAATGCAAAATTGATTAAAGATTTACAGGTAAGATCTAAAACTATGAACTCCGAGAAGAAAATGTAGACAATGAACTCTGGGACATTGTTCTTAGTTTTGTTTGATATAAAAAATGAGGTATATGTTTGGGATGTATCTCTTTAGGCAACGGAAACCAAAGGGAAAAAAATAAATGGTACTACATTAAATTAAAACGTTTTCACAGCAAAGGAAACCATCAACAAAACGAAAAGACAACCTGTTGAATGGCAGAGGATAATTGCCAATGATACATCCCATAAGGAGTTAATATCCAAAATTTACAAAGAACACATGCATGCAACTCAACATCACAAATAAGCAGTCCAATTAAAAAATAGGCAGAGAACCTAAACAGACATTTCTCTAAAGAGGTCAACAGATGTATGAAAAGATGTTTAACATCACTAATCACCATAGACAGGCAAATGAAAACCACAATGATATATCTCATCATACCTGGCAGCACTTCTGTCCCAGAGGGAGGGGCTCCTCCAGTCCTCTCCCTGAAGCTAGACATTCAGTTACTCCCCATGTGTCCTCAGCACTTTTTGAGCTGTTGTCCTTTTGCTGGAGCTTAGGGTGGGTGTTTGTGAGGGAGTGAGTCTGTACTTGGACTCTTTTAGAGGATACCTGGGTCTACAGTGTCCCTCTGCTTCACCTACATGAAATCTTCAATGATTTTCACAGCCAGATGTTGTGGGACCTCTTCTTCCCAGTACTGATGGTCAGGGGACCCTGGTGTGGGGCTGGGCCCCCTTCCGGCTCAGGGGGGACCTCTACAGCCAAGATGTCCCTCCCAGTTTAGTTCACATCTCTGCTGTTCCACAGTTTCAATATGACTACTTCTTTATACCTTTATTTATAGGCATTCTCTTCAGCCAGTAAAGAGTGTTGTTCTATAATTTAGTTGTAATTCTGTCAATTAGGAAGTGTTTTTAAGAACTATAGATATACCTTAAAACACTTCAAAAATAAAATGGAACAGATGCATTACCAGCGAATTGAAGAAAATTTCTATGAAACAAGAGGTAATGTCAGCCTTTCTGTATTCCAGCTCTGGATAAATTTCTCTGACTCCCCTCTTTCTTTCAGATCAAAGAAATTCACCTGTTTGCAAATTAATACAATCAACTATCTTCATTTTAGAAGCCTCAAAGTGTTTAAGGAAGAGAGAATATTATTCTTTAACCATTCCAAATTCCTTCCCATAAAAATATTTGCAATGGATAGAGTGATTTACCCCTTCACCTGCTCCTCTAGGTCAGACCCTGGTGACCCATTCTAGTTTTTCTCCTAATATGCAGTTTTCTATGGAGACCATCATCTCGATAGCCTTCTATAATAGCCCAACATTCTTTTGTAAGAGATGATTATACATTGAATATGGTAGTATATGTATGGGATAAAGTAGACTATGGTAAAGATGTTTTCTTGCACATTGGCACATTGGTCTCCTATAATACTTTGTTGTTATATTTCAAGAGTCTGACTGAAAATGTCAGCATTTATAGAAGTTGGCTCTGAAATGTCCTTATTTGGAAAATTTAAAAAATTGTCATAAATCACATATAACAAAATTTTCCATTTTAACCATTTTTAAGTGTATAGTACAGTTCAATAACATTAAGTACATTCATGCTGTGGGACTACCTCACCACCATCAACCCCCAGAACTTTTTTCATCTCCTACAACTGAAGCATGATACCTATTAAGCAGTTAGTCCTTTTCCCCCCTATCTTCCCAACCCCTGGCAACTACCATTCTCTTTCTGTGTCTACAGATTTGACTACTCTAGGTACTTTATCTGAGTGGAATCATACCCTATTTGTTCTTCTGTGATGGGATTATTTCATTTAACAAAATGTCTTTGAATTTCATCCATGATGTAGCATGTGTACAAACTTTGTTCCCCTTTAATATGGAATAATATTCCAGTGTTTCTATAGACCACATTTTGTTTATCCATCCATTTATCCATGGACTTTTGGGTTGTTTCCACTTTTTCGCTATTGTAAATAATGCTGCTATGAATATTGGTGTATATGTATTTCTTCAAGACCCTGCTTCCAATTCTTTTGTGTATATGCCTAGAAGTGGAATTGCTGAATCATATAGTAAAGTATGTTTAATTTTTTAAGGAATCACTGTGTTATCCATAGTGGCTGCAGTAGTTTACATGGCCATTAGCAACGGACAAACAGTCCAATTTCTATAGATTCTTGGCAACCTTAAACACAATTTTTTTTCTCTAGAGGAAATGATTATGAAGATGGAATGCATTTGTGATGCATTGCCTTCAAGCAATAACTTATTGCATAGTCCTCTGCCTGATCAAAAGAATTAATAACACTTTAATTAATACAAGCCTGTCTCTTAAAGACAAGGTTATGTGATCACATGCCCAACTTAATCTCTCAACGATAGTAGCAATATGTTGTTCAATGTATATGTGTCCTTATGTTTTGCTGTTGACACTGTAAGAATACAACATTGGGAGGTTAGAGAGAGTATTACAATTACTTGGTGTTAGTGTATTGAAATGGGGAAAAAAGAAGGGTCCTGCGTTGGGTTAATCCCCTCCAAAATCCTGACATGAATTCTTTAGGGGAATGGGCGACGAGGGAAAGATAAGCGAGGCCAGCCAAATGGGGGTCTGGTATCTCAAGTGCAATATTGTGGAGCAATAGCATTTCATGGAGAGTCAGTTACGTTGGCTCAGTCCTGGTGGGGAACTTGAGAGGTAAGTAGGGATATACTTCCCAGTTGTCTCCATCAGGGGTGAAGGGGCGGGAGTATTTATCAGCTATGGGTAAGTTGTGAGCAGGTATTTCCAGTTTTCCTTTGCACGTGGGCAAAGCAAGTTCTGGAAGTCAGAGGCAGCCCCCAACAAAAGGATACGGGTCTTGGCTGTTGGGGTGAAAAGCTTTCTGAGCAAGAGTCACAATGGTCTCAGTAGGCAAGGAGAGCTGGCCCAGATGTCAAAAAAGGCAGTAGTATTCTGAGGGTAAGAGCAGACAGGCAGGGGAAAGGTCTAGTAATTTTGTGTAAACCATTTAATATTTTGTAAAAATCATGAAAAAGAGAACTTTGTATCAAAACTTTATTTATTAAACAAAAATGCACCATTGGAATAACATTTCTATAAAAAATGAATATGAGACTGTTCTACAGTGGAATTACAAAACCCCTTTTTCCTCAGTAGTAGTATACAAGATCTTGTAGAAACAGTCATTGTTTTAAACTATAAGCAAGTTTCCTTTCTCGTAGAACAAGATTTACACTTAAATATTGCAATCACTAGTCTAATTTGGTTAACAATGCTAGAGTCTGACAATTTAAAGAAACTCTTTGTAGGCTCGAAACACTTTTTTTTTTTTAGAGGTGTTTTGCAGCCACAAAAAATTTCTTTGTTTCCACTAAGGCTAGTTAAAGCTGTAGTATACCCATTTCTACCAAATAAACCTACCACTAGCACACTAACAATTTGCTTGAATTGCAAAGCCCTTTGAGAGGATGAGTAGCACTGATCAGTGCAATGCTATCAGACTGTTTCTGGTTTGGGGTTGTCTTGTTCGAAGGACCCTAGAAAGGGAGAAGGCAGAGATGATGGAGCATCAGTGGAGGCTTTGCTTGGGCACATTCTTGTACTCAGCAGCAGACAATTCATTTCCACACGGGTCCCTCTGAGACGTGGAACACTGCAGCTTTAAGAGCCGTATCTAGAGTCCAACCAGATCTCCCCCCTCCTTTTTTTTTTTTTTTTTAGCATAAATTATCCAAAAAAGAAGCCACTCTAAATAATAAATTAAATATTACTTATAAAAAGTACACCCCATCCCCACCCACCCAGCCCCCAAACACGCTGACAATTCACAAAGTTCAGAATTGTCAGGTTTCCCCTACGAGAATAAAAAACAGCATCTCTCCTCCTCCCCCACGTTCCTTTCTTGCAGCTGAAAATACTTTCAGCACACAGTGAGATCCCTTGGCCCATGCTCCTGTGTTTATGGCACCTTGTGGAGTGTTGCTGTTGCTCTCCAACTGACCAAAACTCATAGGGTGACAATGTACAAAAGGCCCTCTACTGAGAGCAGGAGAAGAAACCCTTCGGAGTGCAAGTGTAACAGAAGTGCACCAAGGAAGCGACACCCACCCACAGAAGTGGAGAGTGTGGGGCAATCACCTGCCCATGGGGGCATGGCATTTACTCCTCTATATAACCTCACTGACCGGGAAATACTCAGGCATTTCTTTGCAGATTTGGCACCTTTTGGAAACTGGTATTTTGCTAGGACGTTACAGTGAGGTGTTAGAGCCCGTCCTTCTCAATGGAATGGAATAGCCTACAGACCATCTATCTGTAATTTTCCAAAGTAGCCAAGTTAATTGAAAACAGAATCCAGCAGAAAGCTCTTTTGTACATTATTAAAGTGATTTCTGAAAGTTACAAGAGGAACCTGTAAAATGTTCAAATTGTGAGTAAAATGATGAAAAAAGAACGAGACTGCGGGTCTGAGTGCTCCACAGCTTCCATGGCTCCAGAATGTTTTGGGCTCTGTGTGGCTTACCTGCTTAGGAACAAGCTAGGATACTAATCTCCAGCCTTTGGGGCATCTGTTCGCACTTGCATGAAGTAACCCGGTGGAGGGAAGAAAATAATTTTGTTCCCTATCTGTTTTAAAGTTCAGATGATTTTGTTTTCTAAAACTGCACCTAAAAACTAGGGCATTTTTCTATTTTTTTCCTTTTCTCAAGGACTGGAAATAGATATTCTAAAGTCCTAAGAAATCTGGGTCTGGGATACTATTTTATCTAAATGGCAAGGTCATCTCTTTAGAAGTGACTTGTTGGAATTATAGCCCAGCTCCCATGTGCGGGACACTGGATTAAAACTGAAGAAGACCTAAAGGTGTATCTTTATACAATGTCAACAGACAGATGAGTCAAAAAGGTGGATAAAAATGAGCAACCACCTTTAAGCCCAGGCGTAAAAGCTTCTAGAAAGAACCATCCTTAGAGATGCTTTATTTAAAAAGCCAGTGAGTCCCAAGCCTTGATATGCTTCTTTTTTTTTCTTTCAGATTGTTCAACTGAGTGTGCATTTTATAATACCCAAATGTAAATTTCCATTATTTTAATAGTCTAGAAGCTTATAGATCTGTTCTACATAGAGGTAGCTATGACGGACAGGTTTCTTACTGAACATGAGTCACTGAGACACATTTAACTTTTGGCTATAGCATCATCCAGATATGCTTCATGCATTTGGAACTATCTGTGTTCTTGTGAGTTTACCAGATGCAGGAATTTCTAGAGGAAAGAAAATAGCTTTCTTATCGGTAAGAAATACAAAAGAAAAATACCAAAGATTTTCAAGAGGCGCTCTCGCCTGACAGTTAGCACAGTGCAGGGGAGAACGGCGCACACCCTGCCAAGTTCTATTTTCTTCTTTTTTGGGAGAAATGAGTCCTGGTGGCAGCATTGCTGGATGGCTGTCAAGCGTTGCCCTACGGGAGTCAGAAAGATTTATGAGCTTCAAGAGCCCTGTATGTCATGAGCTAGACTCACAGTAGGAGCAAAATTGGGGCAATCTTGCAGGATTCTCAGATTTCTTTTTGTCAAGAGATCAGGAGATTGGGAAATTTAAGTGACCTGTAAACTTGGTCAGGCAGTTGTACACATATGTGAAGAACTATTCCAGAGACGGGAGAATGGAGTTGTACGGAAGTTGTGGTCAGGTCATTGTAAATTGAAACCCTGGGGTAAATCACAGAAGAGTCTTGTGAGAGAACTTAAATGGATTCTTCCCTACATTCACTACATGGAGCTAAGACTTATTTGCATCGCTAATAATTAATACAATGAATAATTATATTTGTTTAATGAAAGAAAGTTTCAAGGGTATGCATCAGAAATATACCTCCTGTTGAAAACAATGTGTATTTTCATTGTATTTTCAAAAGTGTTATTTCCTAAGGTCATGGACTTTGATTAGAAGAGTCAAAAATGTTGTAAAAATGCTATTTGTCCTGTTTGTCCAGGTACTGTCCACAGATGGAAGATGCGACTCAGTCCCTGAAGTCTGAGGTTTGCAGCCTGTTCTGAAATGTTCAGGATGACCTTCCTCGGATGTCAAGTGTTTTGAGAGAATGTTCCTTGTTTGTGAATATTAGAAAGGTGAAGCCATTCGAGGACCTCAAGAAGGTGAGACTGGCCTAATGAACATTTTCTTTTCTGAAGTCATAAATTCTTTCTGCAAGGTTCTTGTTGAAGGAATAATTTCTCAAATGTTATGAAATGCCTCTTCCGGGTCAGTGGAGGGTTGTGTACCTATGCACCCCGGTGTTAAACTCGGGTAATCTGCCCACAGAATAACATCACAGAGCTCTTCAGAGGGATTTCAAGAAAATTTCAGTTAATTGAACAAGCACTCTTGTCGAAGGAACAATGTCACAAATGGACCAGCCTTTCTAACGAACAATTTGAACAAGCCCTCTCTTTGACATCAGATTTCCTTCCTGACATAAAACTGTAAAAAAATAATCTGAATTATTACTTCTGTTACAGTGTCATTTTGCTCAAAATATTTCATTCAGGGATTCATATATAATTACCCACCTAATAAAAGGAGCTATTAGGTTGTAAAGATCCTATCCCTTCCATGCTCTTTTAAAATTATGACCTACTCAAGCTTGAAATCAAAGGCAGAGCTAAAAGGAATAATTCAGCTGAAACTCCTACTGGGTTTTCAGGTCGCCTAACTGAGAAATATGCAAACGAGCTCTCTTTTGGCAATTGGGCTGCATGAAACAGGGATTAACTCCAAATGCAGCTGAAAATTCAGAAACTAAACGGATGCACTCAAACTGCTCTTAGTTTCACCTAGTTCCAAACTGTAGATAAACATGGCAATAAAAGCTTAAAATTCTAGCGCACAATGAAGATGCAGCTTTGAAAAGCAGCCCCTGGGGTTAAGATGTGTCAGAGGTGTGGAATGATTTCTTCCCCTCTGCTCTTCTCTGACTCTGGGAAGCTGAGGGTGGTGTGGATGGCTCATGGTTTAGGGGCGGGGTGTTGGGGTGGGGGAAAATAGGCGGTTCCCTTGACAACAGGCACTTTGGTTGCCACTTACAAACACTGCCCACCCCAAGCCAGCGGGGACCTGTTGGTAGAAGTGACATAACCCAAGAAATGTTTGGAGCTGCCTTCCGTTTTCCTTCCCTTCTTCAGAGCCTGTTCTCAGGGGATCTGCCATTCCTGCAGAGGGTTACAGGGACATTGATCAGGAGGTCTTGCCATGTGTGGAGCTGTGGCCAAGAAGAACTTAGGGAGGGACGGGGCAGAGGGGGCAACTCTTGCAGCCAGACTCCTGAGGAAAATGGCCTTGGTGAAGCTTTTAAATGTCATCACAGTGTGGTATGGCACAAAAGCCACCCAAATTGAAAAAAAATGCCCTATTACAATCTTTAGCACAGAATTACCACGTGCCTGAGAAGACTGCATGTCGTGTTCTCTTCCAGGAAATGCACTGCTGCGGGCAGGATGCCAGTAGGTGCAGATTCTGAAGTCTCTGCTCTCCAGACATAAATGTTAACCAAGGGCGGACTGACAAATACTTGCTAAAATGGGTGAGTTTTACAGCAACTTACTAATAAGCCAGCACGTGGGCAAGATGAATGACTGAGTTACAGAACAGAAGCATTTGCTGCCTCGTGTTTGTTTACTTGTTTACGTTTTGTGCTGTCAGGAAAACATCTGATCCTTTGGTGCTATGTGGTAAGAGAATTCCCCGGGGGAAGCTTTGTACTACTAAGTTGAAAACAAAAGAGTAAGCTCACACTGGTTTGCCATGGCATGGGTCCGGCTTAAGTAATGCACTTGCATTTTGTAAGACTAGACCTACACATCAGAAAATGACAGGTCTTAATGAAGGGAAAGGTAAGCATCTGACAGTGAGATCATCGCAGTGGTAAAAAGACCCAGGACTAGGCTAGCAGCATTGGCTTTGACAGTGCAGTCAGTGACGACGGACCTAAGCTTTTGTTTAAAGACCCCATTTTCATCATTTTTTGAATTTCTGATGCCTGTGAAAGAAGGGACCATTCTTCCTTCTGAACTGCTTCAGCATCTTCTGAATGGAGCGGTCCTAACGGTCAGCCTGTACGTTGGCTGGAGTTCTTGGACACAGGTGTGCTGTTGATGTGTAACTGGTATGCTGCCAAGTTCCTGGAAAATTCACCTCATCTATTCAACCACAGGTGCTAAAAGGCTGAGCCTGTGATGGCATTAAGTTGTTTCATTAGACCTTCCAAACTTGCCATTTGTTCACTCAAATCATCTTGCTCATACACCTAACAGAAAGGAGGAAAAACAAAGAGTTAGTGCAGACAAAGAGTGATGCATTCCTTTTATGAAGACAGGGGCCATGTCTAGCTGGTTCGCTCGGAATTCTCAAGTGTGACACAGTGATCCATATCCAGGAATTGCTATGTCAGGAGGTAACTAGCTGGTCGTAAGATGTGATGGTGAGGGACTGCGTACTGTTTCACCAGCTTCAGCCCTACAATGAGGAATAAGCTTTAGAATAAAAAACAAACAAAAAACACACCTTGTTTCCAATCAAATTCTAACTATCATTAGCTGTGTGGTCTTGGAACAGTTAGTGAACCTCTCTGATGTATAGTTCTCTGCTATTAACATGATGATAATAGCATCTATTTTGTAGGCTATTCTGAGCATCTCATAACATGTTTTAGTACCTATTAGTGTCCAGCACATGGCACATTCAATATGTTTGCTCCTTTTTCTTTCTGAAGGCCAGCATGAGGATCTGAACAGAATTTACACCACCAGGTTTCTTTTCTTTGTAACACAGCCTCAGCATACTTTTGTATGGGGACGTGATGGGTTTGCCTTGACCAATGAAAGGTTTGAGGATTATGGCATTAGTTTATGTGTGGAAACACAATTCTTACCCCAAATTAGAGTTGGCTCTATGCAGAGTTGTATTAATGGATAAAATGAGGGGGTTGAACTTCAGGAATCTTAGTGAACAGACTCTATAATATCACTCACTAGAACCACATCATTAGTAATACCGATGATTAGCTATCACAGAGTCCCTGGGCCTTAGCCTCAGGGATTCTGATTCAGTAGGTCTACAAAAGGTTAGAACCACTTTCTCTGTATTTTTAAAAGCTTCGCAGGTAATTCTGATGCTCAACCAGTGGAGGAAACAAGGCTGTGTGTTGATTTGAATCCTAGTTCTTTCATATGCTTAGCTTTTTGAGTCTGTCTCTTTATGTGTCATGGGACTAGCAAGCTTGCCTCACTGGGTAGCAGGGAGGACTAAGTAAGTCAGTATTGATGAGTACTAACTAATCAACAATGTTAGTTTCTCTTTCTTCTTTCTCTACATACCCTTTGTTTTAACTATTACAGATTTGACATATTTGATTATTCTTGGGTAGCTCATTCATTTATTAAGTCACAGATTCAAACTGAGGCCTAAGACATGGTTTCTAGATCTTCATAGGCCAGGACGGTTTGTGGGAGGGGTTGTTGGATAATTGGTGGGATGGTTTTCAGAATAATGTGCAGGATAATTAGCGTGACAGACTGTGAAATAATTTGGGGGATAATTAGTGGGATATTTTGCAGAATAATTAGCAGGATATTTTGTGGGATAATATGGGTGACAGTTTGTGGAATAATTTGTGGCATAATTTGTGCAAGGGATTGCAAAATAATTTGTGGGATAATTTGCAAGACAGTTTGCAGAATAATTTGTGGGATATATTATGGGCTAACTTGCATGACAGTTTACAGAATACTATGCAGCATAATTAGAATAATTTGCGGGATATGTTGCAGAAAAATTTGTGGGATTACCTGTGGGATACCTTGTGGATTATTTAACAGAATAATTTATGGGATATTTTGCAGAAAAAATAATGTGCAATACTTTGAGGAAAAATTGCAGGAAAATTTGCAGAATATTTTATGGGAAAAAATTGTAGGATATCTTGTGAAAAAATTATGGGAAATTTTGTGAAAAAAATTTAGGATATTTTGCAGAAAAAATTGTGGCAAAACCTGCAGAAAAATTTGCAGGAAAATTGAGGAATATTTTGCATAAAAAAATGCCAGATATTTTGCAGAAAAGTTGAGGAAAAATTGCAGGATACTTTTTAGGAAAATTGCAGATAAAATTGCATAAAAATTAAGTATTTTGCAGGATATTTTGTACAAAAATTGTGGGATATTTTGCATATAATGTTGTAAGATATTTTGAGGAAAAATTGTGGGTTATTTTGCAGAAAAAATTGTGGCAAAGTTTGTGGCATAATTTGCAGAATACTTTGCAGAAAAAATTACGGAATAATCTGCAGGGCAGTTTGTGGGCTGTTTTGCAGGATAACTAGTGGGATGATTTGTGGGGTAATTTGTGTGATGGTTTGTGGAATAATATGTGGTTTAATATGCTGGAGGGATTGCTGAATACTTTGTGGGATAATTGGTGGGATGCTTTGTGGGTTAATTAGTGAGATGCTATACAGAATAATTTGCAGGATAATATGTGGTACTGTTTGGGGGATAATTTGCTGGGCAATTTGTGAGATGGTTAGCACGGTGGATTGTGGTATAATTTGTGGGCCAACTGTGGTGTAATTTTAGGGTCAGTGTGTAGGATGGACTGCACGGTAATTTGCAGAACTATCTGTGGAATGGTTTAGAGATGGTTTGTGGGATAATTTATGGGACAGATTGTGGGTGATTTGCAGGAGGGTACCCTGCCACATGAATACTCTTGCTCCCATGAGACCTTTGGTGGTGAGTAGGTACAAAGCCACTCTACTAAAGAAACAACTTCAATGAAATGGTATTAACACATTAGACATTTACTATGCAATATTCAGAGCTTAATGGGGATTGGAAAATAGCCAATTTAGGCCAAGAAACTGGTCTATATATATGAGGGAGACCAAGGTGATTAGTTGGTAATTTCTTTCTCAAATGACGTCTTACTCATCTGGGTTGTTTTCCTTTAATTATCTAGCTCTCATTCCCCAAGAAACCACTAGCCATGTGTACCCATTGGATTTTTGAAATGTGGACAGAAAACTCAATCTGAACTGAGATATGCTAAACACACCCTATTCTGAACATTTAGTACAAAAATGTTAACTTATTGACAGTTTTTAATATTAATTGTGTGTTAAAATGAAGAAGCACAAGTATCCATCAGTTGATGAGTGAATAAAACCATCAGTAGATGAGTGGGATATTTACACAATGGAATACTACTTGCCTATAAAAAAGAAAAACGTTTTACCCTTTGTGGCAGTATGGATGGACTTGGAGAACATTATGCTAAGTGAAATAAGCCAGTCAGAGAAAGACAAATACCATATGATTTCACTCATATGTAGAATCTAATGAACAAACTGAACTGACATGCAAAATAGAGACAGTTTAGACCCATAGATAGAGAGCAGGATGAGAGCTAAGAGCAGGTGGAGAGGATGGAGGGATTGAACAAAAAGGAAAAAGGATTCATAGCCAACAGTGTGGTAATTGCAGGAGGAAAAGAGGTATAAGGGGACTAAATGGTAATGGAAAAAATACAATAAAAATAGTTCAATATTGGATTAGATAAACACATTAAAATTTCATTCTACCTATTTATTTTTACATCTTTTAATGCAGCTCCCAGGAGACTTGAAATTATACATGTCACATTATGTTTCTATAGACTAACTAGTGCTGATATAGATTATCTTCCCTATCTTTGTATTTCCCAGTATGTATAATCTTACTGTTCTTATACTATACCTTTGGCTGTCAATCCTTAGCATCAACCATAGATGTAAAAATGGGCCAACTGACATGATTTATGATGAGATAAGACATATAAACTTAGGAGTTTGAACTGATTTGAGATATGGCACTGAGACTAAACAAATATTGCTGTAAACAGCTATATTCTGACAGAGTAGTCCATGAGATTCTTATAAATTTGAATCTTTTAAGCATATAAAACTATGTTAATTATATAACATACTTCTGTCAAACATTCACCCATATACATGCACCTAGATTTCTTGGTTCAAGTGAGATGACTCTAATCTGTTTTGTTTTTCCATCATCTTTTCCCCCTTCATATTCAAGTGTAGGAAAACAGAACAAAATGCAAACCATAAAAGCTATCAATACAATGGGTGTGGTTAATGGAGAGAGCTGGATGGGTTAGCCTGAATGGCACAGCACTAGTCTCTGCTTCATGCAGCACGGCAGGAATTTCAGGGGTGCTCTTACATTGGCTGGATCCTCCATTGGCTTGTGGTTCTCCTCAGACACTTCAGGAGCCGTTGGCACAGATACAGGAAGCAAAGGGGATCTTGCCTTTCCAGCCAACCCAAGAGATGCTGTTTTCACATGAGTCTTAGGAAGAGTGGGCCCTGAAATAGAGAACACTGAGTGATGAAAGTAACAGATAAAACATCCTGGGGATCAGTCTCTCAAGTGGGTTAACCAAATCCAATGAGTTGGCACAGATTTTAGGTTATGGTTCATTCTGTAATTTAGAGATGAATTCTGATGCAGTGAACGAGCATGCTTTCTTTCTACTAAATGGAAGACAGATTCTGACTAGGCATCTCCAGAGGAAGCTCCCCTACTCGTATCTAATTTCATGTGGATTTTAAGTCATGCTACGAAGGTCACCTGGGGACTCTGGACTGTGCATCATACCCCAGAAAGTGTCAGGTAAATTCATTTGGTGGTAGTCTTAGCTTTGGGGCAGAAAGCCCTGTTCTAAACTACCTATATTGTTTAGTCCTAAATTGTTTAGTATTAGATACTATATTTCAAAAAATAGTCCTCCACATCAAACCAGATAGAATCCCATTACTAATTCTCTTTTGGAAAAAAACACAAAGATAATTTTGTCCTGATCAGCATAGTTTCTCTCAATAAAATACATTCCAATGTTGATGCAAATCATTTGAGGTTCTGCTGAGTTCTTCCTGGATAACACTTCTGACTGTTATAAACAATGGTTATAGTTTCCTTTTGAATTTGAAATTTGCCTCATGAATCCTGTTTAACTTATAGCAAGAATATAACTCTGTCTCTATAGCTTAAAATGAAAATTTGATAAAGGCTAGTATACTTCCTGTACCTGAGGACTTTTGTCATTATTAACATAGTAACCAAGACCTAAGCATAGAAGGTACTCAATTAAATCAGAAAAAAATGCCTTCTTTCTCTTCTCTCATCAGTAATGATATTTGCGTTCCAATGACCCCAATGGCATACTCTACATTAAGGGCAAAAAGTTGTAAGTTGTTTTGACCATACTATGAAAAACATAATTCAAGTAAGAAGGCTCAGAAATTATTTTACAATCAGAGAAATAGGGGGCATTTGCTTATTGGGAAATAAATAATGCAAACAATCTAGTAGCATGACAATTTTCTATATGCCAGGCAAAATTAATGCTAAATCTTAACAAAAGCACCTTTTCTCATACCATGGTCTAGCATGTAATTCCTTCATATTTATATCCATTCTTCCATTCTTTTCTTCAACTTTGAAAATCAAAAGTCTGCAGTTGGAATGATTTATCACTAGAGGGTGATCTATACAAGCTCTGACTCCTATATATACAGTACAATTTAAATGAACATTATTAATTTAATGTGACAAATGAGGTTGTTGGGCTAAAATGAAAAAGCCATATAAAATTGATACTGACTGCTATGACATGGGTCATCTTGGGTTTGACATATATGCTCAGTTTCAGCTACCAATTTTTTCTGGTTGAATAATATCCAAACTTTCATTTTTCCAGAGAATTCCATTCCAGCTGGTCTTCACTGGATGTGAACAAGCCATTTGTATATTAAGCCCACCTCTATCCTCTTAAGCCTCTGACTATAAATACACTGTTCCTGGAGCCAACTTAGTCGTGAACCCAAATACAAAGGCAGACATTAATTAAAAACCTTGGCAGAGGTGAGTGATGCTATAAAGGGTTCTTCAGATGCTCTAACATGTATAATTCACATTAATATTGTAGATTAGTTAAGTGTAGGTACAGAGCTTAAAGAGGAATTTTCATAGAGAACTTGAGAAGCTTGAGAATGTATCTATTGAACTTCCACTTTGAGTTGCACTGTCTGAATTAATTTTATATTCTATTCTAGAATGCTCACAATGTTCTGCTAAATCTGTGTGTAGCTTTAGTTCTATGGGAAGCTGTTCCTGTTAGCACACTCCATGAGCCATCCCTCCCTGCCCTATGTTTAATATATACATACATATACATATACTATATATGTACATGTATATGTATATGTGTATATATATGTATTAAACACACACATATATATATATAGTCCTGAAAGTATTGGTTGTGCAAACTGTTTTAATTATATTGACATTGGCGCAATACTTTTGGGACAGACCTCTTATGTTATTTGCTATGATTTGCACTTAGGTTTCTGGGGTGATGAAATCTATTTATCTTATTTATTTTTAATTTTTAAGTTAAACTATATATGAAAGACTTATAATTTAATCCTTAACCAAATATATGCATTGTGTGTCTGACATCTATTGTGAAGTAATTCATTTAACACAGATATCTACAAGGAGAATGAGACAAGACAAAATAAATGGCATGAATAGAGCTGGTTATGTAGGAAATTCCAATGGGCCTGTGCCTGTTTTATACTAGGAAACATATAAGAATAAAGATCCTTTTAGGATTCATCAGACTGTTCTACAGAATTTCCTATTATTTGACTACTTTTTGGTAGTTGTGCATGTAGCGAAATTATAATTCTCATAAAAAATATCCTGATAATATATTTTCTGCCCATGATCCTAAATAGTTAAGATAGATCCACAGTATATCCCACCTGTCTGAAACACTTGTATTATTACAATAAGATTCAGTTTATGCCTAAAGAGTATGATAACTCACACCCATTAAAGAGAAGATCATTATAGCAGTTGATTGTCTCTGGTGTCCAGGGAATAGTTATACATTTAGAACCTACTGAGTGTTGAACATCATACAAGACACAGTGCATTTTGCAAAAGGAATTGAAGACATTGTCTTGGCTCAAAGACCACACAATGTGTTTGAACCTCAAGTGACTGCCTTTTCTCACATAACATTCATACAGTCAAAGAAATTTAGAATGCTGGCTCCTCTTGGGCTCTTGGAGTTCATCTAATGACCTTCTCTTTATTTTATTGAAGAAAACACTGAGGTCCCTGGAGATCAAGAGATCAAGGTAGAATTAATTTCAGTAAAATTCCAGTACAGGAGAAGAATTTGAACAAGGTTTGTCTGGTGTACTATAGGGCCTTAAAACTTTGCTTTTTCTGAATGGGGAATTAAAAGACACAAGGGAAATTTCCCAGTAGGGATTTATCAACAGCCAATAAGTTAGATCTCAAAACTACCCTTTAGTAAGATGGAAGCAGATGTTTGGAAACTTCCTGTGTTGGGAAGCTGACACTGTGATTCAATTCTTGGCTGTGTACTGGCCCTGACCTACATGGTGGAGTTATGTAGGTATTTGGGTAGATTCAGCATTCTCTACTTTGAACCTCAGAAGCTTTAAGCTTGGACACTGGTAAAGGCTGGATCCTTACAAACTCACCAAACTGTGCCTATTCCTTCACTTATGTAGTTCACCATGTGTCTCCGGCACCTGCCTGATTTCTAGGCTGCATCCTTTTCTTCCACTGGTCTACAAGACATGCCTTTAATCCTTCACCTCACACCTGAGACCTTACAGGTGGTCCTCCTAAAAGGCTAAATTCTGAATCCATTTTCTACATATACCACTGAAACCAAACAAACATCTTCATATAAAATAACAGGTATCATGGCATGGACTATGTTGAAGTGAGACAGTGGTGTAGTCACCTGTCATTTGGATAAGTTAGCAATGGTTGGGACCTCAGATTAATCTGATGAGTACATTGAGAATAATTTTGCTTTCCTTCACCTGCTGATGAATTGCTACTATTGAGAAGCCAGTTATCCAAAGTCCATTCCTCCTTTTAAACTTTCTGGGTTTCAGTTACATCTGGAACTTTGTTCCACTTCTTCCATTGCTATCTGGCCTTTTCTATATGGCCCTCAGAAGTGAGTTTAAAAGCTACTTTGTTCTTGGAGCCCTGTCCCCCTTCTTTGTGTTCTTCACCTGCATGATAAGCTCTTTTAAGGCATGGTAGCCTTTGCCATACCCAGTAGTCTGACACAGGTACAGAGCAATGAATTGAAAACTGTAGCAATTAGGAAACAAGACAAAACAAAACATTTTCATTACAGTATTAAACTCCTGTCTTTCAAAGTCAAGAAGTGATAATAATTTTTGACAGCTTTTCCTATTTTTGTAGATCTAGGGAGTAGCCAACAGAGAAGATTCCATATTGACTTCTTTGCTTTGGAGAATGGCACTTAACATTGGTAGTTGGTCTAAACATTAGTAAGTTAAATGACACTTCTATAAATTTCAGAGCAATATATCAAAGCAAAAGAAAAAACAAAAACTAAAAGCCCCCACATGCTAATTTAATATAATCATGGCCTGTCTATCAAGATTCTTTGTAGTCACTCTTAAAGTTGAAGACTGGCTTTCAGAATGTGAACAAGAAAACTAACATCACATTCAGAGAGGAAGGCAAGCCAATGAAAGATGAGAAGTTCCAATTCCAAAGACCAAGCTAATCTTTATGACAGAAGGTTTGTAATTTACTATATTGTTTACATTTATTTTCCATGATAGTAAGATGTGATCTACACAATAAATTCCAAGGACGAAATAAGCACTCAAGTAAATATCCAAATATTGAGGCAGAGTCCTTGTTTGAGACTTAGGAGACCCAGTCTTATTTTTGTTTCTTTGGTCCAAGCCTAATTTCTTTGGGTCTTAATTTCTCTATACCTATAAAAATTAAACAATTTTTCTTAAAGCTATTAGCTATCAAAATTATACAAGGAAAGAAAATATAGCTATTCTATCTATATTCAACTTTACATTCGGATTTCTTTGCCCTTCTAAAGATTAAAGAAATGTTAGTTAATCCATTGGTAAAAATAAATCCAAAGGAATCTCCAGCAAGTGAATCCTTAACTCATAAATTAAAATAATTGCATTTTAAACTAATGTTTTCTAGAAAATATACAAGATCTGTCCTGAAAGGATTGGCCACATAAACTGGTTTAATTATAATGACATTGGCTTGATACTTTTGGGCTAGACCTTGTATTCTATAGTTTCCTCTTTAAATTATTAATAAAAAACCATGACAACTATAGTTGTTTTGCTTTTGTGCTTCAAGCTAATAACAGAGCTCAATGGAAAATAAACAGTATTAAGTTACTATGAGTTTAAATGATACATGATCCATTGAAAAATTTATAAATGTTCAACCTAAAAGTGCTGTAGTTTTCCCCCTGCCCAGGGTGCATATTGAGTAAGTGTTTCAGGTGACCCTGAGATGAAGCACATGATGCTAATAGGCTAAATAGAGAGGTTGACACTAATAGATGAGTACAACAAAGTCAGTGAGCATTGTTTTGGTTTTAATATTATTCTGCACAGCAGGACCCACTAAGTGGGGAAAATATGAATGATGCTGGGGTTCTGAGATGGCCAGCCAGCAGAGAGCATATGGTGGAGATGAGCAGCCTCAGCAGGGATTTGCTGTTTTAAGCTTTATTTCCACAGTGCAGTTATTAAACACGTCAGTTGCTCATTAGGTACATAATATATGGCTGCCAGGTGCAGACTCCTGTTAGCATCTCCCTGCAGAGGGTTCTCCCTAGTAAACTGATTCATAGTGAGAAATGGTAGGTTAACCTGCAGTGGGAATGGAGCAAACAGGCTCACCTGGGTCAAAACTGAGGCCCGTTTGTAGCATGATTTTGATTTCAATACAAATTGTACCAACCGCCTTTGCCCACATTTTCCTATTTCCTGTCTCATTTTCCATTCTTTCACCCTTAAATATAAAGTTAACACGGGTAACTTTGAGGAGGTCTGGATTCTCTTCTCCACTCTCCCCTATTCTGTGATGCCTACCTAATGAAGCAGCTTCTCTCTTGCTCGAGTTGCTATAGAAACTATGATATTATTCTAACATGTTTTTGTGATTAAGTAGCTACCCTGCTCAGGTGTCTGTGGGCCTATGGAAGAGCCATGTAGTTGTGTAAACTTCTCACATGTAAAAAAAAAAGGCTTCTTAGGTTTTGAAAGAAACAAGGCATACGTATAAGGAAAATCTTGTAATGCTCTACCTTTTCCTGTTCACAAGTATTGAACAAAAGTGGTTGAATTTCAAGCTTTGTCATCAATGTTAAAACATTTAATCTACTCTGTGTATTATGTTGTAAGGATGATAAGTGCACTTAATGGCCATTTCTGAGACCAGACGCTTTGTGTTTTTCATCTGACCTTCCTGTTTCCCCTCAAAGATAAAGGAATCACTGAGGATGTGTTAATGAGGTGCTTCTGCCCATCTCTTCTCTTTCTACTCTTCCTCCTGTGAGGGGACTATTCTGATTGACAAGTGACTTTCATTGTGCCACCTCTTTGCCAAGGTGAGAGTGTAAAATTATTGTGAAAACAGTCATTATGCAAGTCCTTAAACTTGCCTGCGCTGTGACATAGAAGACCCCCAACTCTATGGCCTTGAACTCTGAAGGTTGCATTTCTTAAGAAAACAAGGCAAGGCCTGACTCCAACAGAGCAAGTGAATCTCTATGCTCTGATCTAGCTCACAGCTGGGGAGCCCACAGTCCTGTCTTCAGTGGTGGAAAAAAGAGGCCTCCAGATATTTTAATTTAGTTCTGCCAGAAGGCGATGATTCTCTTGGATCCTTGATTCCCATATGGTTATCAGCTCCCTTTCCCCCTATTATTTCCATCAACTGGAACAAGAGAAAGGTTGAACTAAGGCACCCTCACCCTTTCCCTCTCCCACAGGCACATAAACAATAAGACTCCTATGCCTACATTGTCTTTTATGTTCCTTAAAACTGGCCTTTGAAAACATTGTTTTGCTCAAATCTCGGAGGCGGGAATGTCAAAGTTCAAAGATAAGCAACTTGCTCAATGCCACTCAGCTAGTAAGTGGGGTTTGGCTACTGTTATTGTTAAAGTAGATGTTCTTTCTTAGACAAAAACATAAAAATAAAATCTACAATGTCAGCATTGATGGAAAAAAGCAAAGAGAAGTGGACAAGATCTTTTTAGTGCTGGAAAGGGAAGGAGAGAGAGGGGGAAAAAGGAGAGAATGCAGCAGTGTCCATGTGGGATGGTGGTAGTGGGTGACAGAGGAGAGTAGTAGAATAAGGAATAAATTGACGTATCCCCACTCATTTCTCCATCTTGATCACAGATAGACTTGTTTCCATCTAAATGGTGAACCAACGCTAAAACAAATGTCATCCTATCATAGAGCTGAACACTTCTAATGTCCTGGGAAAGAATAATAAACATAGTACATGGTTTTAAAGTTTGCCCTTGTTTGAACACTGCAAAGGTATTTTTCCTCCCATACTGTCCCCCATTCCTTTTGTTTTCTACACACCCTGTATAAGACATCATCCCCCCTACCACACACATGCCCATGATATAAAAGGATCCAATAATATAACTGTGGTAAACTGTTAATACCTTATCCTCTTTCCCTTGAGTTTTTTACAATTTTCAAAATAAAGGATAGAGAAGGCCATATTGTGAATGCTTTTCTACAAATGCGTCTTCTGACACAGTTGCACCTAGTTTAGGGGAGATGCTTTTGCCTCTCACAACTGATGCTAATATATTTTCTATCTTCTTTTCTCTAGAGGCTACAAGGCATCCAGCTTCCTGGTTTGGACAGTTAAATAACAGTGCTCCAATAAGTAATTTAATTCATCCTCTGAACTTATAATAAGATTCAGTAGCTCCAATTATAAAGATATGACCTTTCTTAGTTCTACTTATTTGTGGTTCATTGTCCCTTCATACCTTTGTGACTAGGCATCCAAGTCCTGAATTCGCCAGGCACATCAGAAGCTACTGCACAGTAACTGAAGAAAATAGCAAAGTTACCAAAATGCTAGAAGGGAGCAAGTGACTAACTGTGTTAGACAGATGATTTAAATATTGTGTCAGATGTCTTTGAATCCACAAAAATTATGTACACAAATGAGGTGTTTATCTTGCATCTTACAATGAGTAAGAAGAGCCTTCCAGAAAGATTTAAAAGGTGGTAGAATTGGTAAAATTATCAATGAAGTTTATGTTGGGAAAGAATGACTAAGCAAAGGATGGACAAAAACATTGTTTAATGTTTCCTTTGGTCCATAGGGCCTATATCAGTGTCTGATACATAACAGAGTCAAGTTGACACCCTACTTTGTGAATTTGCTCCTGAAAACAAGACTGAGGCAGACAAAAGCCACACCACCCATGTGAGCCTGCAGAAACTCTGCGCTCAACATTCTGCCTGTTCCTGCTTCTCTCGATTGAGAAACCTCACGGAATAAGACATTTCAGGAAAATCATCAATGATCATGAGAAATGAGATCATCACTTCTTTATCTTTCCCTTCCTTTTGATGCTTCTCTGAGGTTCCTACACCACATAGTAACAAAAGACTGAAAACAAACCAAGGGCAAAACTGCAAACTTAAAATTAAATATCTGTTCTACTTTTTAACAGGCTCCCATAATTAAAGGTAAAAATAGGATTCCACATTTTTTCTGTTACTCACTTTCAGTGGTCTACATGCATTTCCTCTGTTGCTTGGCATCTGGTGTCAAAATCAAGGGTTTTCTCAGTTACTTTCATGGTTATTCAAGATAATTTTTAGGTAGTTTGTTAGAAAAGATACACTTAAATTCTCAGGCCAACTCTATTCCTTAATTTTTCTTTCTTTTTCTACACTACTGAAACACAAGAAACAGCCGGTTCGAGCACTTTGTTTATAGTTAATGCAATTCAGATGTTTTGTGCTCCTGGGAGGAAAATTGCCAAGCTTGTTCTGAGTGAAAAATAGGCTTAAAAATCCCTCCTTTATTATTACATTTTAATGATACCCTGTTGATCAAACTTTGGAGAAACCACATTCTCCACTCTATGAAATCAGATGACATTGCATCAAGTTTCCCTATTATTGGATGAAAACATCAGGAAAATGAGGGGAGCGCAGGTATCCAGGTACCAGCCTTGCATAACTTTTTAAATCATATTCTCTGTAGAATGTCACCATCAACCAAATTCAGCCACATTAGTATGCAACAGATTACATTTCTGGCATTTCCTATGCTGTATAGACATAATAATTGCCACTTTTTAAACATCAATTTATTTTGTAAACATTGGGAATATTTCCCTTCATAAAGACAATTTGATTATCACAAAGGATTCTGTCTTTATAGTAAAGCTTTTATGACTCAGAACCAGATTTGTTAATATCCTGAAATAATTTATCTGATTTCAGCTTTAATAGAAGTCAGAGAATCACACACATGTGCTCACACACACACACTATTACAGACATGACTATAACCAGAAATATAACTTCCAGATTACATTCTGAGGTTAATTGCCAATTTAACCCAATCTCTTCCCAGTTTCACATGTGTATCTCTCAGACTCACCAAAGCACAACATATATAGTATTTTCAAGGCTCAAGAACATGTTAAGAGCTCAGAGAAACATAATCAATGAATATGGTTGTATATTTTTAAAATATTTGCAACTGTTAGGCTGAAACACCATCACCACTTCTGCCCCATTGAGGAAAACAGCTAAAGAGAGAATGACCATGTTTACCATTGACCAACTTCTTCCCTATATTTTGCTGCTGCACTTCTAGAAAGTGGCCCACACTTGCACGTCACCTATTTATGTATTCATCAGGGCTCTCTCAGCCACCTGGCTTTTGCCCTCACCAATCTATGTAAATGCCAGATAGAAAGGTCATAAATACTTGTGTAACTTTTCAGCCTAATGAGCATCTGCCCTGTTAACCTCTCTATGGGATTTGTTAGTAATTATGTTTCCTCAGTTCTAAGAGTGACAGCAATAGCACTGAAATCAAGATGCTTCTTACATGTGATTTTGTACACTTACTACAGTTTTACTTTTCCTTTTAAAATTATACAACTAAATCAAGGGTAGACTCTAAAAGCAATGGCATCTTTATAAACTTGCTGAAATGTTTAGAGGTAAAGAGAATGGATATATATTTAGGTAGGTGGATAGATGAATAAATATTTGGGAAAGGAAATATAAAAAAATGTTAATTATAGAATTTAGGTACTGGGGATATGGGAGTTCATTGTCCAGTTTTCCTGAGCATTGATATTTTATAATAAAACATCAGGAGAAAAAAATCTATGGCAACTTTTAATCAAGGAACTATTATATTTTAAATAGCTCCCTTCTTGGCTTCTGAGAAAAATGATGCTGTTATTGTTCTCCCAGCTCCAGCACCCCATCTTTACTCCCTTGTAAAACAGATTTATCTTAGGTTTCAGTTTTCAAATTTGTTGTTTTCCCTCCAATTCCACCCGTGGAAGTTGTCATCTAATTCTGTTTACTATATGCCAAAACTTAAATTTCTGAGAATAAACTACCCAATCTAATCATTTAAAAATTTTTTTATTGTTGTATTACATCCATCCCCATTTTGCTCCCCTCTGTCCCCCTCCAATCTAATCTTTAGTTGTGCCTTCCCCCTTGAATTCTTAACACTTGATCTTCTCCATTATACATTTCTACTTGGCTGTCCCTCTGCCCCTTCCTGCCCAGCATCCTTCACTCTGTCCCCACTTTCCCATTCCTTTCCAGGAGATATTTTTCAGCTCACTTTCCTCATTCTCTTTGTTTCTAACCATATTCCCAAAGACATCACCTTAGACATCACCTCTCCCTTATTCCTCATATCCAATTGTTCACTCAGCCACCTGTTTCTTCTTTTTAAATACAACTCTTGCGGCTGTCTCTTCCATCTATTTTTCACTGCCATCAATCTACAGCAGACATGTTCTTTCTCAATCTTGGTTTACTATTGGATCCTCCCAAACCACTGCTATGTTTTCATTCACCCTACCCTGCCCCTTTCAGACTGTTATCTCATAATTCCTCTACAAGTCATCCTCCCTAGCAAGACTGCCTTACCTACAGGCTCTGAAAACATCTTGTACAAGGTACTTTCTCATCTGGGCTTTTACATACTCCTTCCTGGTAGACTTTTGTGATTCTCCAGCAATTGAGGAAGAGAATAAATATTACAGTCATGCCAAACTAGATGTATATCCTGCCCCTGACCTTTAATAACTATGACCTTGGAGATGTTGCTCAATTCTTCTATACTCTGGGTTCAGCCCCTATAAATGGACATGGCCTACTTTATAGAGATAGTGTGAGATTTAAGGAAAAGGCTTGTGTAAAATGGCATTCTCCTTACTCCTTAGTTCATAGATAACATAGATTTGGCAACAGCTAAACATTTAGGTTTTATAAAATGATTTTTAAAGCCCTGAGCTGTCCAGAAATGCAATTTTCCCCAAAGATACTGGTTAACTGAGATTTTGTTCTCCTTTATTTGCAGTGGAACCAAGTGTCAATGAAAAATTCTGACTATTCCTATCATGCTGGACCAAGAAGAAGAGCTCTTGGAGAACACATAGGGAAACTACCTATGAGAAAAACACGTTTTTATGCAATATTTCATAAACTCTTCAATATTCAACACATTCTACAGCAAGAAGTTTCTGAATATTTTATGTCTACAAAATTATTAGAAGCTAGTTCTGAAAAAATAGGCTATAGGTTATCTTATACTGGGGTTAGAAATAAGCCCACATTATCTTCAGGTTTTTGACAGCTATATAGATATTTAGTCTTTCAATCAGAAATAAACCTTTCATTGATCCTTTATCTACATTTGTTATAATATAGTTGTTCAGAAAAGTAGGTTTTGGTTTCAGAAAACCCTAGGTTCAAATCCTTGCTCTGTCATTTCAATCTTATTGAAATATTGAAATGACACTGAATGAATTATCTTCTGTGATCCCAAGGTACCTCATAAGTAAATTAAGAGGAGCAATATTTTTCTCTTGGTACTTTTGTGAAGATAAACGCAATAATAAACTTATGGCTAAATGCTTGCTAATGGCGATTTTCAATAATTAAGTTGGCAAATGTCATTGTCATGATGAGAATCAATGCATTTTTCCTTGATTAGCTACTGACACCCAGCACATAGTAGACTTCATTGTTAAAGAACATGCAAAATGGATGTCTATCATGATACAAAGTATTGGTTGGGAAGAGGAGTCATGTAAATGTGAACTAGTTCCTTAGGATCATACTACACACAGAATAAGTAGCTAAAATCAGAGCTCTGACCCAGGTAAGAATTAGAGACGGCACTGCCTGGTGGCCTCTGGGTGGCAGCTGGGCCAGTGGGGCTGGAGGACAAGAGAGGGATGGATGGTCCCTGAGTGGTGGCTTGGCCTATGCCCAGCAGAGGGCGCTCCAGGTCAGCCTCCAGTAACTGGATTATTCACCATCTAACACAGGAACTCAAGGAGAGAGGTAAGTATGAGGTTTCTGGGCAGAAAATTCTCCAATTAAAAACATCAAGAGATTAGGAGAGTTTATTTTTAAGTATTTTTTCAGGGGTACTTTGTAATATTGTATCCCTGCTCCTCTCTCTGATCTGGAAGTTCTCCAATTCAAATACTTGTGTACTGGTACCTGACTTACAGTATCTGCTTCCATTTAAATTCAAAGCCTCTGATCCAGAAAAAATAAAGATAAAAGAAAAAACTTTTAATGTAAAATAAATAACTGGGGAGGGGATACGGAAGGATGAGAGAGAGAGGAAGAGTTTTTTATTGGATAAACAGGTTATTTTTCTTTTAAAATTCTCCTCTCTCCCAACCCCTCTTTACCACAACCCAGCCTCCTCAAACACATATGTACACCCTAGAATTAGTTAAAACCAATAAATGACTTACGATAATATATTTTAGGATATTATATAATACAACTTACTAAAAATAAATATTTCTTTTACTTGCCTCCTATTATTCTGTAATTTTCTATTACTGTTGTTTATAGGTTCATTTATCCACCACCAGAAAAATTTAAGAATATATGTTTTACAGATCTGGTATGTCATTCATACCCGTGTGACACTAGTTAAATCTGAAATGGCCATTGAATGATGTCATTATTTGGTAAAAGGTGACATGGTTTCCTCTGCATGCTATAACATGTGGTGCCAAGAACAGGTCCTGATGACCCCTTCAAATGACAACCCATCTCAGCTTCCCATAGGACCTCAGCTTCTATAGAAAATTTATCATTGCAGTGGCTCTTATCTATCAGAATTCACTTAGGCCACAAAAAATAAACATTTCAGAAGCAGGCCCTCTTTTAATACATTTACAAATACTAATCTAACCAATCCTTTAACAGGCATTTAAAAATGTAAGCAAAGGCCCCAGGTGTCTCTACAGAAGATGGGTGACAATTTTGCAAGGTTTTATTTGAGTGGAGAAAAGTGTTTAGCTCTTGGCCTTAAATGCTGGAAGGTTATTTCTGCAAAACAAAATGTTTTAGAATTGCTCTTGAAAAACAAGCAAACAAAAATCAAAGCAACACAAGATTTTGGTGTTTACATTCCCTACCTGAACTTAAATGCAGGTTGATGACAAAATGACAGAGTATGTGATCCTTAACTTGTTACAGATAGGAGTAATTTGAGACTCTAATGAAAGCTATGAAACCACTCACTACAAGAAATGCACGTGTGCACACACACACACACACACACACAAAACATGCACACACATGTGAATTTAATTTCAAACGACTAACCAAACCCACCGGTTCTACCGTGAATCCAAGATGAAGAACACATGTGCCGTTCTAGACCCTCATTAGTCAAAGTGTGACCAACAGAGAAGCAACATCAGCATCACCTGGAATCTTCTTAGAAATGAAGAATCTCAGATTCCTCCCGCTCCACCAACCCAGAATCTGCATTTTAATAAAATCTGCAGATGACTCCCAAGCATATAAAATTTGAGAAGCCCTGCTTGAGATAGTCATGTTCATGGCGAGTTTAACCATTTCCATAATGAATATGTTTGAAAATGAATCATATTACAATATTCTCAATGAAACACAATGTACTATCTGTAAAGGAGAAGACAAAGATGTCAGTAATGTCTTACATATATTCAAGGAATAACCTTTTTCCCAATCCCAACAGCTCACTTCCTGTTCCTCATTTCTTACGCTTCCTTGCCCTGCTATTCTTTTTGCAGAAGGTCAGTTCTGAGGATAGCTAAGTGGGAAGTTAAAGCTGAGATGTAAGAAGTTCCATAGGCTTTGGACACATTAAATTGGTTCACGGTGAGATGCAATTCAGGAGATGAAGAGTTTTTGAGTGAGAAGAAGTCAGGCCCATTACTGCCAAACCTGCGCACCTATCGGCCATAAAGCCTACTGGGGCTGAGGAACAAACATTCATAACCATTGATGGAGACAGAGATTAAGAAATTGGAAGGGAAAACTAGTTAATGCAGTGTGATCATTTAAAGCTGCTGGTGGAAGATAGGTTCCTGGCTGTCGGATGAATTTATGCTTTGAGAAGAACGTGGACAAAGAGGCCATGGCTTGCTCTTGACTCAGGAAATGACCTCCGGCAGCTCTGAGTAGCTACCCTGCTCCTTTGGGCTCACTGTTCTGGGTTCTGTGCAGGGGCCCACCCTACTGGCTGCCCTTTTCTGGTACATATACATACTTGTGAAACACAACACTCGGGAGTTCAATCTTGTTTCACTGTCCATTGCACCATGAACATTTACTGTAAATCTCCCTCAACATGATCCTACTGCTTCTTAAAATAAGGGGTTGTGGACTTCAGCGGGGCCAGGGTAATGTGGTTCCTAATGATATCAAACCGGAGTTCCTGAATTCAGTGCTATCATTTTTAACTAGCATAACTCATGTTAACATGCTTTGACTCCTTCAAGAAAATGAAACCAGCCCTTTCTGGACTAGATATTACTTTTCCTGTTTATAACTGTGGGAGCTTGAAGCCCCAAGAAGTTAAATGACTTACTGAAGCCTAAGCCTAAGCCAGCCAATAATTAGGGAGCTGGGTTTTAGTGTAGCTGTATCATTTTCCTCTAGGAAGTGTTCTTTCAGTCACATGTAGCTCTTTCAGTCACATGTAGCTCTTTCAGTCACATGCTACTGGGGAGACCCAGAATATTGGTGGAATCGTCCCTGTGTCATAGCAACAGCACCCTGCTTTTCCTTCTGTGTACATGGCAGCCTGCTTCTGTTACCTAACTAATGTACCACTCAGGGAGTGGCCAAAGAAAATAAATACATCACCATAATTTGAATGCAACACCAATTAAAACTACAGGTTCAATTAGCAATCTTGGACTTTAAAGATATGCTAGGTTCACGCATTACTGTAGTGTAAAATATGCCATTTCTATTAAAAAACATGATTCACAGAAGTAGAAAGATACACACACAGCTGGGTAAGGTAAGAGAAAGTGCGAAAGGATGATGAAGAGGGTGATTTGGAGGGGAAGTGGAAAGAGCAGTCATTTCCAGTCCCATTATTCTTATAAACCTCTACTATGCAATTCTGTCATAATATGCCTTTTGTTTTGAAATCAGTTGGGTTTGCTTAGCATTGTTTTTCACAAAAAACAACAATAACAACAAAACAAAGCTTGTTAAAATCCCCTTTACCACAAGTGATAAAGGCACTCTCCTCTGCTAGCCTTGACATTTCAATAAATAGATGCTGGTGATAAGAACATCAATCCTGAAAGCCTATGATGAAAGTCAAAGCTGTAAAATATACAAGATGTTTATCATGGCACTTGAATTCTTTGTTAAGTCTCTGCCTATAAAAGTTATAAGCATTCAGAAGAAGTGCAGCTTTAAATGTTTTCACACATTCTCTTAGATAGTATAGGTCATATTTTTAGAAATACTTTGCTGATATTGAAATTCTCACTATATTTTAATATCACAAATTTGTTTTCCTTGTGTTAGATTTTTCACAACACATTCTCAATAGTCTATGAACACTGAGCCTTATGTAAACACTTTTCATTTGCTTCTTTCAAAATTTCTCTCTTCTTCCAAAGGCAACCAGAACCTGATACTAATTGATAAACTATAAAGAACTCTGTCAACTGCCTAGAATCTGTATTCAAATAAAAACCTCTCTTACTCATACTATTTCACAAAGCACAGAAAACATAAAGAATATACATCCTTAAATTTCTGCAGAAAATAAGATCATTAAACTTTAGTATGTTTCATACCTTTTAAAGAAGAAAGGCTAAATTCACAGATGAGAATAAGCAGGACAGAGGGGAGTAAAATCAATTCCTTAACTGACATAATGGAGAGATTAATCCTCAGGACTATATTTCCACTGAGCTGCACTTCCTGTTTTTAGGAACAAAGTAGATGTTATTCTCTATTATCTTGTGGATGTCACTGCATATCTGTTCATTTTCCTAAAGTTAAATTATTAAATAGAATTTCCAGGAGTGGTGCATTCATATTGGTTTTCCACTTCATGCAATTTATTGTTGCTTTAGAATAGGTGTTATTTATAGTTTGGAACACTTGGCATTTTATAATCAAATGGTGGTGGTTTTGGAAATGATTTAATCTTTGCCTTGTTTCACCTCTAATCATCATTGGACTTAAAATTGAAGACCTGAATTCAACTTTTGGTTCTTACCATTATTATCCTATTCTGAAAAACTTAACAAATATTTACTATCAACTATGTGTAAGGGTTTGTGTAAAGGTTCCAAGGATAATGACACATGATCTTGAACACTTACAAGTTATTTAACCCCATCTGAATATCTACCTTTGCATCTATAACAATGATTATAGTTTCATCTCAGATAGGAATGAATTCACTTGGAAATGACCTTAACAAACTATAAAAGATGACAGATTAAAACATTAACTTTAATTTTATCTAATATGATTTTTAAAAAGATACTTTGATCCTCAAGATATTTTATAAATAACCAAATCCATATAGCAGTAGTTAACCATGTGACTTATCAGGCTCTTAGGAAATAGGAAAGAAATATTTCAAATATTTTCTGCTTTGAAAGCAACCTATTGCTTACCTTTACCCCCCCCCCCCTTTTTCTGATGCTCACAAGATCACCCACTTCCCAGTATAATCCAAGGACATTCTTCCTAAATTGCACATTTCAAGTTATGTAGTCTACTAGGTAATAAAGTTTGAAAATAGATTTTAAAATATTTTTACCTTATGCTTATGTAGATGTCAAGTCAATACTTTAACCTTCAAGTTTAATTGTCTATTAAATTGATAATTAGCCTAAATCATATAGGAGGTCTGTCCTGAAAGTATTGAGCCAATGTCAATATAATAAAACAGTTTGGGTGGCTGATACTTTTGGGACAGACCTCATCCATAATATAGGAATTACTGGTGTAATAGTTTCTCTCTTTTTTTCAATTGGGAAAATTCTGATCAAAAGGACTTAAATTTTGACTCAACTGTGGTCATCTACTCCCTCTTCCTAAAAGAAATAAAACAGCCATTTATTTTTTCCGGTCTCACTGACCTTCACAGTCTCTAAAGTACAATCTGATAATATTCTCATGTGCCTCAACTTTTATTTTCATTTTGACTTTCTTCTCACGTTTACTTTTGTTCCTGGACTCCAAAGCTTTGGATATCCTTAGCACATGCTCTGAAAGCAACAAGTATCAGCGTCCTGGCTTTTTGCCTTCTGTGAAGGGCTATTGGCAGGTTGGTCAGGTACGTTTAAGACAACATTTAGGGGTTAGTGCAGAGTCCTTGGCTAGTTACTAATCTTGCTATAATGTCTTAACTCCATCTAGCCTACAGAGATGGAGTAAAGTTAAAATAAAACATTAAACATGGAGTTAAGTCCAAATAAAAGTTAAAATAAAACATTAAGCTAAATGACTCTACCTGTCATAAAATTTTATTTTTGAGGAATATTTAATAATTAGGATCATCCAAGAAGCCCTTTTGTAGGGGATATAAGTCAATCTAAGAATAATGCACATCACAAGAAAGCTAAATAAAATCTTTTGTTTTTCTTCAATGTTATATTGTTTAGAGTTCTTACATTTTATCCATTAGCTCTACTGTTAACCTTAGGCAAAATGCTTTACCTTTTGGACTCAGCTTTGTCATCTGTAAACCAGGCAACAGTCACATAGCTTCCTCGTAAAGAATTCTCTATAATTTGTTTCCCTCTCTGAGCTAATTATCAGAGCTATTTTCTATTTATATCCTGGAACACCATAATAGAGGAAATAGCAATTTATTAAAATACCAGGTGGGTTCCAGAGTCACAAATACAAGGCACATTTAACTTAATTACTTTTTATCCAGTAATACTTGAGGATGAATAGACCAACATAAATCAAATTTCATCTATTAAACATATCACTTAGGAATAAGATCAGGACAATTTCAAGAAGCTGCCAAAACAAGACAAACAAACAAACGAACAAACAAAAAAAACACACCACTGAGCTTACATAGAAGGTGAAAATGTAAAAGGTGGTAGTTTCATTTTCCACAGTAGAACTCATTGGTGTTATTGGATCTAATACCACCAAATCAATATACCTCTCTTGCTTAGCTGTGCCAATGATTTATTTGATCAGACTGGCCTGAAAAGTGACCCTCTTGTTTCACCTGCTAAAGGATGTCTGATCTCCCCTGACCTCTTCCTCTGATTGATGACAGCAGAATGGAACACTAATGTGGCATCTTTGATGAGCACCCCGAATGGTGGCCTACAAGTGGCTCAGGGAAAGCAATTGTATTAATGTATTATAGTAACTTCCTGGCATATTTACTGAAACGAGGCCTGTCAAAAAGATCAGGCTATTGAAGGAACACATGATTTCCCAACCAGCCATATAATATAAATCAAATGCCTTTTCTGTCCCCTGTAACCACCTCTACCCACTCCTTGTCCCCTGTCCTCAGACAAATTGAAGCACACGCCGCAATTTGCAGAGGGAAAATCAAACTCAATTTCGCAGTACAATGAAGTGAGTTTTGGTCTTGTCATGTCCACTGACATATTGATCCCTAGAAAATTGAAAAGATGAGAGTGTCCAAGGTGTTTGCTTTTATAAATAAAAACGTATAGAAATGCAATGTGTATATGTACTTATGCAGCTTTACAAAGGTACAAGAATTCCGAGGGCTTGCGATATAAAAACAGCACGACGGATACAAAAGTCACTATTTAAGAGGTCACATTTTCTTTCCCTTTAGAATTATAGCCCTGGAAGACAAATGGTCTCCTAATCTAGGTTCATTTAAAGTGCAGCTGATCATTTCACAGCTAAAAGGAATTTTCACTAGTGAAGGGAAAAAAAAGCACCCTACCTTGGCCCTTGGTAGAATTTATGTCAGATCTATAGTGCCATAAGCCCAACACTCCATCAGACATTTTCTATTTAACCTGAAAAGAGACTAAGCCAAATCACTTATATGTCCACCTCAGTGATTTGCAAAGCACAGCGATTGTAGCCTCCTTGAAAGATGGCACAGTTATTCACGTCTATCGATGAAGCATTAAGAAGTGGAACTACTTTATCTCGAGGTGATGATGAAATTGTAAGAAATACCATAAAGTACCTCAGTCTAGTAAGCTAAATTTCTAATTCAGCAGGGGAAGGGGGGAAAAATGAAGGGATGAATCTGTGTATTCAGGTAGGCAGAATTTGAGTCGTTAGGAAAGTAAGATGACTTTCTAATTACCACTTACAATAGAAATATCACCAAGTTCTCTGCCACTCCATTGAGATCACTTCTGTATAGTATGTGTTGCCCTTACCTCATCTATAACTGTTGCAAACATAGCTGTGCATGTCTTACTGGAAGGCAAACTGAGGCACAAATCAATGATGTCCATGAAAAATCACACCCAAGAAAGAATGTGAGCAGAGAAGGGCCATCTTCATTGATCCTAATTTGAATAATTTCAAAGCAGAACGAGCTTCTCAGTTGGTATAATCTTTTAAAATTACAGCAGTATTTCACATTACCATACTCTAAAGAAATTACTTGTGGTAAGCAAAAATAAATTCATTAGTAATTACATGGTGCTTTATTGTGAAATCCAGGAAAAATTATTTGAGATATATTTTTTAAACCAACAAGAGAATGACTTTACTTCATCCATCAGTTTGACTAAAGTAATGATTTTCTTAGAATTAAAATTTGTTGAAAGCCTTAAGTATTTCATCTTTTAGGCTGAGAAGCATGTAGTTAATGTCACAGCTAATACATTTGTCAGTCTGCTAATTTTCTTTTTCTATTAGAATAAGTAAACATCAGCCCTTTCTTAAAAGCATACTATTTACCATGTGTCAGGTGCAATGCAGAAAGAACTTATTTGAAAATCATGAGGTAAGACATTATGAAATGAACTGGAATCACAGGGAGACAATGAAGAGAAATGTGAAAGGAAACAGCATTTAATAATCCCAGAGTGATGGCGGGTGTGCTGCAAGGTGAGTGGGGGAGGGGGCATTTAAAGGAAAACTAAAAAAAATATAAAATCAACCCTGAAACGCAAGCCAAGGATATTGGAAAATATGAAAGAAGATACGGCTTTTAAGAAATAGTTCAAACAAAAGCAAAAATAATGGTGAAACAAAAGAGAGCTCATCAATAGACAATGTGAATAAAAGAAAATGAGATCTTGCCCACATGACATTAGAGCAGAGAATGGTTCTTATAATACACTTGTTAGTTGAGAGACGAGGTGTAGAGATAGAAGAACAAAGTCTATTTCAAAGCTTTTAAAAACAAAATACACCCACTTATGCCACATTGTGTCAGAATTTAAGGCATCTTTAGTATTTTTGGAACTAGAAAAAAATAATAACTAGTAAATAACAATGCCATTGCTTTGTTTTATTGTCAGGTGTTCTTTCTAAAATTAGAGTGACTTTGGGTCATTTTGTTATCATAGATATCTGGAGAATAAGTTGATTTTCAAACTTGTGTTCCAAATCAACCATAAGCATCACTGCGAACATAAGCATACATTTCAGAGCATCATTTTCAGCTTTTTTTTTTTTTTCCCTCTGTATAACTTATTTGCTAAAAGAAGTTTACTTGCAGGTAGAGAGAATAGTTCACAGTACAAAGTACTACAGTACTTTAGTTTTTTCATTTTATAAAATTAGTGTTCTTCAGCATAGGATAGGTAAATCTCTTATGTTTCCTTATTAAAATATGAGTGAAAAAGCAGAAAATAGTCAATAATATTGTGAATAGTTTTCATGGTGACAGATGATTACTAGAATTAGTGGGCTGATCACATTATAAGGTATAAAAATGTCAAATTGGCCCTGGCTGGTAGCACAGTGGTTAAGGTGCCGGCCTGCGAACCCAAAGGTCACAGGTTCGATTCCCCAGCTAGGGCACATAACCAGGTTGCAGACCAGGTCTCCAGTCAGGTCTGTGGCTGGAGGCAGGTGAAAAGCAACCATACATTGATGTCTCTCTCCCTCTCTGCCTCTCTCCCTTCCCCTCTTTCTAAAAAATAATGAAATAAAATCTTTAAAAATAAATAAAATACAAAAAAAAAAATTGTCAAATTGTTCACTGCATTATACACCTGAAACTAATATAACTAATATAATATCATGTACTGAATGTGCTTAAAAAAAAAAAAAAGAAGGCTTATGAGGAAATGGTATTACTTAACTCAGAATTATTTCAGATTTTTCATTTTTTTCTTTTTATTAGTTTTGGAATAATTTAATCTGATAGATTTTTTTGAAAGTTACTCTGTTTTTGTCATTAAATGGACATAAACTAAGAGGTACAAATGAGTTTCTAAAATTTCAGGACCTGTGCTTTCTGCAAAGAGTGGGAAAATATGCATCATCATTCACTAGCTATGAAGACTTAAATAGGCTACTTAAATGCTAAAGTAGCTACCTCATAAAGTTGTTTTGAGAGTTTCATGCAATGGTCCCAGTCTTCAGAAGCATGCCAGTCACATAGCTCATGTTCCATATGGGTAAGTTATTAGTAATAGTTGCAATTAACCTGCCACTATCCTGAATAGCAGGCCAGATGTGCCATGTGCATCTCCAGCAGAGGAATCCCAGATTTCTCCTTATACCCCACCTCTCAGGGTCTAGCAGCACACGAATGTTGACAACACCAGAAGTGATGCACACAAATGAATTAATATGATGCCAGGAACAAGACACCTTCTTAGTGTCGATACAAAGGTGCCATTCATCATTGCAATCTCATTTGTCTTACTTTTTGCTGTCATCATGAGGCTTATGTACTCCTACAGTGACAACACTGCTGTGGGTATGAACCTCAATGATAGAAGCTTCCTCAAATAAGTGCCTTTGCACAACGGCAGACTGGCTGGTCCAGCTGCCTTTGTCCATTAACGGGCCACCTCTGTTTGCTTGGAACCACTGAACTTTACTATCTTATGTCTTATATATTGGGGTTGTTTAAAATTATTCTAATATTCCAAATAATTTTAAGCACTGCATAGTTCTTTATGGAATTATTCACAGATCTGTTGACCTATCTTCATCCTAGGTATCTGTTGCGAACCCTTCAACTCTTCCCCCTCCTTCTCCTCTTTTCTTTCTTATTTTCTGTCTCCTTTTCTCCCCTCCTCCCCCCAATCCCTTACAGAAATAAGAAGTTGTTCTGGTGAAGCCCCATTGGACACAAGCAGAGATGATACGACGAACACCTCACTGGAAACTGGGGTCTCTGGTTCTCATCTCTGCCAGTTGATGTTCTTAGAAAGGCATCATAGTGATGCACCTCCTAGGTGTCTAAGTTTCAGTTTCCTTATTTCTCAGATTAGGAACTTGGACCCTACACTGGTTCTGACACTCTTTCCTAGCCCTGGAGCTCTGAAATAAGAACCCCAAAGATGACTATTGGAAGGTGCAAAGCAGAATTATGAGAATACATGCTTTTCTCTAAAAGGGGGTTTTCGGACTTTCGTACCTCTAACTCTGGTTTTGGAGTCCAGCCCTAAATCCTAGGGCCCATGTGGCAGACCGAAGAATCAGGAACTTTCCAACATTCTCTAGCAAGCAGACCGACAATCTACATTAAAAGCACTCAACAAGCATTCAGGATTAATAAACAACTGTCCAAAACGACAAAGGGCACCTACACCCAGCCGGCCACTTTTAAGACACATACTTCAGAGCTGCACCATCAGCACCAGGTCAGAGCAGGTAATCGTTGCTGAGAACATGTTGCGTCAGACCTCCTCAGGAACCCTTGCGCACTTACGCAGAGGCCCCAGTGATGACAACTATTTTCAATGTGAAAAAAGAACAAGGGTCACTTTACCTGGCTGAGCCAGAAGCGGCGTGTAAGGGACTTTCGGTTCTATTGCACTCATCGGTGGAGGTAGCAAGGGGTTGGCGAAGCTACGGAGAGGATGAGTTGGTCGAACACAGGCCGTGGGGATGGTTCTACTTGGTGCCTCCTCGCTGCTGGGATGCTCAGGCTGTGTTGGGGGCAACATGGGCGGTTGTTGGGTGGTCGGTCCTTCATTCACCGCTGCAATGGAGATTAGAACATCCGTTCATCATTCTGGACCCAGCTTTCTTCCCCTATGTCAGCTGAAGGGTCCCCGGATCAGTTCAGAATGATATGCTGGGATCTGACCAATCTCTTCTTCAAATTGTGAACATCCTCATTCTCATACACACATTTATGGGATAGGATAGCACCGCCCCTTTAAACAATAGAAATAGATCTAGCAAGACAGGAATCTCTTTTTCTGGAAGAGTAGTAAAAGATATACAGCATGTGCTATTTTGCCTGAACTGTCTGGGCCCTGTAATTGTAAGTGATGAAGCAAGAGAAAGGAGTTATTTTTCCCTTCATAAGTGAAATTCAATGTACCAAACCCAGCTATAGCTGCGCTATTACTCACCAGCCACTGTGCCAATTTCTCCATGATTTAAACATGCCATGCTAACCAGCAAAACAAGTCTGAGTTTCCAGGTGGTAAAGGCATTGCTAATACAATGGTGCAAATAATACCCCTATCATTCTCTTCTGTAACAAAACGCAAGCACATCAAGCTAAAACTGTTACGGTAAGAGATGATTTGGCTGGGACATGTTACATAAATGCAGAATGATAACTGTTCCTCTTTCATAGCAAACCTTGTAATTTGCAGTCAGATTGCCATAGTTGAAGGGATTTCGCATAGTCATCTGTGATAGCTTTTGGGTATTTGCACAATTTTATATAAGGGAACACACCTTTTTTTCCCAGAGAACATGGGTAAATGGATTTAAGTATTGGGAGGGCAGTTTCCCATGCTAAGGACACAGTGACTTGACTTTATTCATTCAAATTCCCAGTCAATAGGTTCAAGTCAAACTAGACTCAAAAAGACCTGCATAGTAGGTAGCAGTGCTGATAAGAGTATTTTCGATGACTTATTTCTTCAGAAAGTTCTATTGGGTAAGTTGAAAAAAATGAAAGGATATAAGATAATATCTCACTTTGGAAAGATAATTTTTAACCAGGAACTATTTCAAGATAACTTGTTGGTGAGATAATTTTGAGGCAACTCTCTGGGAGGCTCAGTGAGGTCAGCAAAGGGCAGGGGAGATAGGATGAAAATCTGATAAGGCTCAAGGGAGTAGAGATTAAAGATACCAAAGCACAAGATACAACATTAAAAATATGCAATGGTTATTTGATATTAGAACTTATTTTTCTACATTTAGACAGGGTTAGAGGTCCCCTGGGTCATGGAGAAATCTTCAGATTCACCCCATTCAAAGTTGGAGATGAAAGGTTGTCTAGGAACAGGATGTAGCAACATAGCAACCGGAGCCAGAAAGACAGGTGAAGACTTGGAAAACAAGCCCACAAACATTCTTCAAATAAGAAAAGTGCAGCCCAAAAGAGCAAAATGGCTAGAACTCTGGGGGCAAGAGGAGTTTGAACAGAAGTACCTTATCTCCAAGCTAGGAAGTCCTATCCAAGATGGAGGAGAGGGACCAAATCTCAAGAGATGCAAGGGAGACATTCAGGCTCATTCTTGGTGGTGATGGTTCCTCACCAAGATAGGCACCAAAGGGATGGGTCTTTATGTAGGTATTATAAGGAGCTAAATTCTACATGCTTTTTAGAACATAAAGGGGGAGAGGAGCCTGTGTGCTTGTGTTCAATCAGGATTTGATTATTTAAAATGCAGCTTCAGAGACAAAGACAATTATACAGGTTTTAGCCTAGACTCATATTCAGCCTAAAGGCGAAAATTACTAATGGTCACCATTCCAAATAAAAACAACATCTCTCCACTCTAGAGCAGAGAGAAGCAGCAGCAGGGACCTAGATGGAGGTCCCTCTTCATTATCAATGGCCTAGTTTTTAATTAAGAATCCATATCATCTTATTAAAAATACCTCTTTAGGGAAAGAAATGTTGCAGTTTTCCTCAGAAATCTGCCATAAGTAATTCCCTCTATCAAAAATGGATTGCAATGAATTCATGTTGTATTTTTAAAACTGCTTTTGCCATTAAAGAAATAATATTTTATGACTTTTTCTTTTCTTTCTTCTATCATAGTTTTCTTATTTCTTCTAAATTTTTGAAATGAAAGAAATTAAAACATCACAGTAGTCACAGAGTTAATAAAATTTACATGCCCATTTTTAGTCTTCTGAAATTTAGTCTCTTTAAAACCTCAGGCTTTACATGAATTCTGATGGCGCTGCTGAGTATTGGGGGGTTGCTCCCATTCTCCTCTTTAATGGCATTGCTCGTCAGCATCTCTATAAATACATTCTCTGAAGGCCTTGCTGGGTCCTCTCTCCCCAGGTTTTCACCTGGCCACCATTATCCCCACTGGAAACACCACAACATGGTTCTTGACTTTGAGGGAAGTAATGGTGGCTTGCGAGTGATGGACCAGCTCTTCCGTGAAATCAATCCCAGTACCACACAGAACGAGGAAAGTGCCTAATCTAATTCGCTGGGTGAGGAATGGAAGAGCCTATTCTTACAACTAAACGTATCAGCGACTCATCAGGGCCTGTTTTGGTTTTGTTCAAAATGACAATTTTACTTAAGAACCTAATACAATGGGCATGGTAGGGGCTTCTATAGGAAATTTATAATTTTTATATTTTACATGGAGCAAAAGAAATGCTGTTCAGACCTGGCTGACATTTAGAGCAGTGAAAACTCTTAAACAAACACAGTATCATCTGCTCCTTCGAAGAGAAGCTCTTATTTCACATGAGTCCTTTTGGCCAGTTCAGGCACCAGCTTTAGGACACCCATGGGAAACAAATTGGCTCATGACACAACATTTAGCTGTGCTAAGAGTTCCGAAAGCAGAGAAACCCTTCTTTTGCCCACAAAATGCAGACCCCCTGCAATTCAGAGAGGAAAACGAGAATCAAACATGTCCGGGCAAAGCATCAGTTTCAAATGATGAAATAACAGAAATTCATTGTCCAAATAGCATACAATTATGCATTGAAGTCAAATCTCAGGGCACTTCATAAAAATTTATGTTAACACATAAATAATTATAATGGAATAACTGGCAAAGATATAATGGAGATGGAAATGAGGATTTTTCTTCTGTCTAAAATCGTAATATTTGAAAGAAATAAAGCATGCCAATAACAATACGCGAGACTCTTTGAGATACAAACACTCTTGGGAACATGTTTCATTCATCAATCTCAGAAGAACAGCATTGTGCAATGTTTCTGAGTAACCCCAGCTCCTCACAGCCTAGATTTTGGACAATCCTCGAACTCCACTGCACCCCTGGCTTTATCTAGGTCAAATCTCATTATTAGGTAATTTCCAGTTTGGGGCAGAGCTGAAACGGAAAATAACCTGGATCAAGTTGACCGGCCCTCTCACTACCACAATGCTCAACCTGGAAGGAAGTGAAAATCATGTGACTTTTACTACAACCTCCCTGTTTCAAAGGTAAGGAAATGGAGGTACAGACTTTATAGTCACTTGACTTCAAGACTATTGGTTGAAATTTTCAAAAGATAGCACTGCCTCTTGTTTCCCAAGGACAGTTCATTTGCCTATTGAGGTTAAGAGCAGAACTATAGTGCACTGGTAGGAAAGAAAATATTTGTCCATCAAATCTGTATAAATCTGTATTGATTTATCACCACATGTGTGTAATGCAAATATACTATATCTTTTTTTTTAAGGTAGGAGAGAAATTCAGCTTTATTTATGAGTTGAGAAAGTATCATAACTTTAGGGTCAGTGTTTTAGTGATTTAACTCTTATAAAACTCAGAGGTCTTTCAGATAACTTAAGAGGAAGAAGAGTTTCCATACTTGACAAATTTTCCTTTTTTTATGTGTGCCTTTCACTGTTTCTCAAGGTGACTAATAAAACACCTCTAGCCAGAGTCATGAATGTTTTCTGCTTGAGAGAGAACAGTTTAGTGTTTAGTGTTCTCCAAGGCATTTAGAAACCGATACCAAATGGCTGGAACTTAACTGTTTCTGACAGTGATTTAGAGAATATTTTGTTTTCTAGAAAAGAGGGTGCTTACTTTTTTTGAAGTAATCACTTGGAAGCACATATCAGTTCCTATTTCTTTTGCATTGCACATGGCTTTGCTCAAAAAAATTCTACAATGAAATATATATTTTAAATATCTATGAACTCTTCTAGAAATAGACTGCTGCTATGCCTTTTGATTTTAGATGAGACTCCAAATTTACTGAGTTAAGCACTCTTTATATTACTCAAAATAACTGTTACATTACATTTTATATTTATATTATATATAATGTAATAGTTATATAACTACATTATTGAATAATCTCTACTTTAAAAAAATTTTTTTTATTTATTTTGCTATTACAGTTGTCCCAATTTTACCCTCTTTGCCCCACTCCACCCAGTACTCCATTTCCTCTGGCAATACCCCTCTTAGTTCATGTCCATATGTCATGCATATAAGTTCTTTGGCTTCTCCATTTCCTTTATTCTTCTTAACATCCCCCTGTCTATTCTGTAACCACCAATGTGTACTGTTTCTTTTTTCCTTTCACATCCAGACGATTCACCATTTAATTACTGCCTTCTGTCAGCTTCTCATATTAATCAATGAATATATTATTACAAAGTTCTCATTATTTCAAAATGCCTACATTAATTCATTTAAAGAATTACTCTTTTAAGTAATATGAATTGCAATATTACCAAACATATGCAAAAATACATTTACATACATACATATTTTTATACGTATTTAAAGTACATACTGGATTTTGAAGAGTTATTACAAAAAATTTAAAATATGCCAATAGTTTATATAATTATTACATGTTAAATGATAGTATTATAGCAAATTAAGCAGATTTTTCTTCTTTAATACTGATTTCACTCTGGAATGCTATTTTTGTGAAATACATCACAGAAATGGTATATTGCAGAACTCACTTTCTGTGAAAGTTGTCCTAGAGACAGTGCCAAACCCATGGTAAAAAATGAACTTGTTTTTTGAGTCAGATCCTCCCCATTCCAATAATACAACTCCACTTTATTTTAAGCTACTAGAACTACAACTTATTCTTTTTGGAGTTATCCATCTTAAATAGTAGATTTATTTATTTATTTATTTAGGCTGTGCACAGGTCTTACTTCTTTCAGTACCCTGTTTTTCCTCTACATGTGTTTTACAAGTTGAAGCCTTCAGAAATAATAGCGCTTGCAGTGCTCAGCTGGTCCCCAGAGTAGAAATTATTATGTCTATTAAGTTGAGGTAAAAAATAAAAATCCCTAGGATTTAAATAATTTTGTAGAATAGTATTCTAGCTAATTTTTGAACTTGTGGTCGACTTCCTTTGTGGTCCTAAACTAACCCCTGAACTATTTAAGAGTCTGTTGAGGTAGATATTAGGTACGTTCACATTTCAATAATAAAGTTTCCTATAGCATTAATTCCTTTTCCCAAGCATCCCCAGTTTGGGGGCCTTCATAACTGGAAATATATACTTCCACAATCTATTTGAAAGGAATCCCATCTAATTTACATGCTAATATGAGAATATATATTGCCTATGTACACGAATCATATAGTTTAGTTGTTTGCAACTTCCATCCAAGTTGGTCTTCATTCTCAGCATTTTTTCTAACGTAAAGATTGACTGATTTCACAACACATCAACAACCAGTTGGTTGCTATTTAAAACCTAAATTGCTAACAAAATCTATATATTACACACCCACAAATAAGCACATATTTTATAACAGTGAATAGGAAAGATAGCATGTCTTCTATGTAATATACATCCACATCTTACTTTTTTCTTCTTCCTTAACTGCATTTGATTTTTCTGAGTTACTGCAAGTAACATTTTCCCAATAATCTCTACTTTTAAACATATTACAAAATAAAACCCACAAAGAGGCTGACGTGCATTTATTTATCTCTTTCTTTCTTAAAAGAGTGTATTTTGTTAGTGCAGTTTTAGGTTCACAGCAAAATTGATGGGCCGTTACGGAGGGGATCTCTGCTCCCATGTGTGTATGGCATCCACACTAGCAAATTCCTGCCCCAAACTGGTACATGTGACCATAACCACAGACGTAAACAAGTTTTATATCTGTCCATAACCACAGATAAAAACAAATCTTATACTAGTTCATCTTTTTGTTTTTTTCCCCCCATTCAATTCTAACTTTTGGAATCATGTCCCCACCATGATTCAATGAGACAGTTTTTCATGCTGTACCAAATCCAGAGAAAAGGAAAAGAGTACATGGGACACTGGATTTTCAGAAGGAGAATATGCTTTTAAAAGAAGAAATTACAGAAACACACTAGGAATAAAATAAGACAGTTAATTTCTCACTTTAAAGAGTAGTGAACTTAGGCTTGCCTCAGTCTTACTGAAGTGAACAGATAAAGGTTATTCTGCACATCCTTCCTACATATCTTTCTTAAAGTTAGAGAACGTAGATGAAATCAAAAGAATACAGTAGACAATAATCCAGTGAGAAAATTAAGCTAAAACCATAACCCTCATTTCTGCTGGGAAGAGTTTATTTCAGAAGTTGAGGAAGGGACTTATGGGTCTGAATTCTTTTACTAAAATTACTTTCCTCATTTTCCCTGAATTTAGACATTTTTGGTTGTGGGACCTTCCATATTTTTTCTTATTTAATTCCCTCCAACATGGTTCAGGAGACTATTTTTCTTCAAGTTTTTGCACACAACTCTATTTGGTAGGCATGATGTGCAGTGAGAAAAGTGAAAATAAATTGAATTCTCTTTTGGCAGATTTTTGATGCCTTTTAATTCTAACCTTGCTACATCTAGACAATTTATGATTTCTTAGAGCTGTCCCTATTGAGTTGGGAAAAATATAGCTTACCTCACAAATATATTTTATTGCTGTTACCATCTTACCTATTACCAAACATCCTATCTCACATGAGCTGCTGAGTCACCTATTCTTAACTAAGAGTAGAAAGCCATAAAATCAATTTAAAAATGCTGTGCTTGAAGGGAAAAGAAGTTAAATGACACAGGAAAAATCATCAGGGTATATATAATAGCTTGAGAGTCCCTCTGTTTCCACATTTTCTCAAACAAATGAAACACTACGATCAGGATACAAAATCAATAGACAAAAATTGGTTGTATTTATATACATTCACACAAACTATCAGAAAAAAATAACAACATAATCTCATCTCATGTATAGAAGCATCAAAAAATAATAAAATATTTAGAAACAAATACAATTTAAAAAGGAAAGATCTATACACTGTAAACTAAAAGGCACTGATAGAAGAAACTGAAGACACAAACAAATGAAAAGATACTCTATGCTTATTAATCAAAGAATTAATATTGTTAAAATGTCCATATTATACAAAGTGATCTACGGATTCAATATGACCCGTTTTCAATTATATTTTTTATAGAAATAAAAAAATATCCTAAAATTTGTATGGAACCACTAAAGGCCTCAAATGCATCAAACCAAGCTTAAGAAAGAAGGACAAAACGGAAGACATCATACTTCCTGATCTCCATACATATCACAAAGCTATAGTGATCAAAACAGTATGGTATTATCATAAAATATAGATTAATGGTACAGAGTAGGCTCAGAAACAAACCCATGCATATATGGTCAATTAATTTATGACAAAGGAGCCACAAATACACAAGATGGGGTAAAATTGTAGATTTGTTCATGTGGAAAATAATACGATAATTAATAAATAACAATACAAGAATATACTCTGTTTCGTATACTCACAAATATAAACCTACTTTTGCTCAGCCCTGTAAATAGGTAAAGGATAATCTCTTTAACAAATGGTGCTGAGAAAACTAGATTGTCACATAGAAAAATGAAATCAGAATCCTATCTTATACCATACATAAAAAACAACTCAGTAAGTTAAGGACTTAAATATAAAACCTGAAACTAAAACTCCTAAAAAATATATAGAGGGGTAAGCTCCTTGACATTGCAGGTCCTGACACCAAAGGCAAAGTTATCAAAAGAAAAAAAAAAGTTAGCAAGTGAAATTATATCAAATTTAAAAGCTCTCACACAGCAAAGAAAACCATGACTAAAGTGAAAAAGCAACCTAAGGGATGAAAGAAAATATTGGAAACTGCCTATTTGAGTAGGGGTGACTATTCAAAACAAAAATGCATCACACTCAAAGCAAAAATCATCCATCCATCATATTAAAAAATAGGTAAACTAAATGAACATTTTTCCAAACAAAAAAGACATACAAATGGGTAAGAGGTACATGACAAGGTGTTTAACATTACAGACCATCAGGGAAATGCAAATCAAAACCACAATGAGATTTTACCTCATACCTTTTAGAAGGCCCCTCATCAAATTGACAAGAGATGGTAAGTGTTGGCAAGATGTACTGTCAGTGGGATTGTAAATTGGTGTAGCAGATACTATGGAATCTATAAGAGTTCCTAAAAAATCAAATATAGGACTAACAGGTAACCCAGCAATCCCACTTCTGGGAATACTATATCCAAAGAAAAAATTTCTATCTCATAGAGATATCGACACACTCATGTTTTTGTAGCATTATTCACAATTGCCGAGCTATAAAACCTAAGTGACCATAAATGAATGAATGAACAAAGAAGTGATACTATATGCACAATGGAATATTATTCAGCCACGAGAAAGGTCACGCTGCCCTTTGGACAACATGGATGGACCAGGCAGGCATTGTGACGAATGAAAATTCAAACACCCACCAAATCATTATTTCACTGAATCATTGAACCTGTTTCCCACCACCCCTTATATTCTCAGTTAAGTGTACTGTGAAAAGAGATCCTAAAGGATCAGTCCAAAGACAGATTATGCTGGAAAAGAAAATTCTCATACCCAGCTCATGGGTAAATTAACCTTTCTAAAGGAGAGCACATCTCAGCGCTACCATGTGACAAGACACCACCACATTAGTTATTTGTCCCTTAAACTACACTAAGAAAAAAAGAAATATATTACACTGACTTTTTCCTGTTCCGAAACCTCGTTCCACTGACAGTGTTGGGAAGGGCACGGGCCGGAGCGTGAACTGTGGGTGGGGATATCCGCACGTGGGAGATGGAAGGATTCCTGGGTACTGGGCACTTTCTAGGGTTGGCACAGGAATGGCACTCACGACAGCTGCAACACAAAGACATCAAGGTTTTAATCCTGTGTATTTACATAATAAGCCGTTGGAAGTGGCTGAACTTGCACCTCTTCAAATCATGCATGCTCCTCCCAGTCTCCTGCAGGTTCCCGTATGTTCCTCTTTCCACAAAGTCCTTTCCTAATAATTACAGAAAAGGCACCTCGCTTCTCCAGCACCTAAGAAGCATTATTGTGAGGTTTGAAATGGTCCGTGGTTTCAAAAGAGGAATGATTAATACAGCCACCATAAAGTCACTTTAAGGCTTTTTGGTGTGTTGTTTTTGCTTTTCTCATTTTTTTCTCTTAAACAAAATAATGGCATTAAAAATGTTGGGCTGTTTAGAAATGAAATATATTATACAGGGTGGGCTGAGGAAATGAAAATTTTCTTTAATTCTGTGAAAGAATGTAATGCTTTTGAGAGATAGCCTGGAGAGTCTGGAGAAGAAAACAGGGTATAGTCTCAATAATTATACTTAGGACTTATTTTTAAATAGAAAGAAAATAAGAAAATACCTTCCGAGAACCAACACAGTGTACCTCAGTGTCACATTAATTTAAATACAAATAAATGTTTCCTGGGAATACCGAACAGCTTTCAGTTACACTGGTTTAAGCTCACAGATGACTATCTGACACAATATTTTTTAGGTTTAGTGATTACAGTTCAATTCCATTATTTAATACCTATTCAATTGCATCATATTCCGAAATATTTAACTGTGGCCAATCATCTTGTATCATCTTAAAAATGTTTAATAGTACCTGTATCTTATTAACAAAATATAAAATTGAAGTCAGCTACTATTATATACATGATTTTTAATTAGAATGAAATACCATTACTGGAGTTTTTAACATGCATAGATATGCACATTTACTGAAGAAAAACTTTCTGTTTTATTACATTCTTCTTACCTAAGTGACTTCATAATCATAATTACAAATTATATTAAGTTTTTTGTACATTAGAAATAATGTAGATTTAGAAATATTTTCTAATTAAAATGCATATTAACTGTATTAAATACATTTTAAACCAAAAGGGCTGCTTCTAGTAAACTAGCTTTGACAATTGCATTCCAGAATTTATTTTTCCTTATATTTATAACTCTTCTTGAAATACATATTAATATGTTTATTTGAATTGAAAAATAAAGTCTTTTTCAGAAACAAATTTTGATTGATTAGTTTGACATTGAGGACTAATGATCTTATGTAGGTTAAATAATGATTGTATTCCAAGAATTGAATAAAAATATATAAATTTTAATAGGATGAAAACATTTTTAGAAATTATATTAGTAAAGGTATAAGTGATATTTCAAAGTTTCCAAACCTGTCTTAATATATTGTATTATAAAAAGTATTTCATAAAAGTACTTTATAGGTATACCTCCTAGAAAATGAGCCAGTAAGTAACTTGAATGAATAACAAATAATTTTAAAAATCAGGTTATTTCTAGAATTTATATTTACCCCCAAATTAAAGAAGGATATTGCCTAGTTGTTAGTTGAAATATTATTAAAAATAACTTTGGAGGAAAGTTCATAGAAGAGTTTGGAAGAAGTTTAAATCATTGAATGATAGTTATAAAAATCTCATTGTTATAACATTCAACCACACATATATGTAAAGCTTCTTAGTGTTTTGATCAAATAAACAAAACCATAGGAATAGAATTTATGCAACAAGTAACATTCATCCATGAATATATTAAATAGTTGTATAAAAAATCATTGTATTTCTGTACAATTGTAATGTTAACCCAGAAGAAATAAAAGCAGTTAAAAACTTATGCTGGCATAAATTTATAACATAAACATATAATTTGTTCATAAAATTATGTTGCAACCAAAAAGGACAAATTATGAATAAAACACAATTATAAAAATAGATAACATCTATATATTATTCTGTGGCAAAAAGGAATTGTAGGTACAAAGTTAGGAGACAAATGAGAAGTAAATTCTCTATAAAAGAGGAGCTTCATCAAGGATTTTATAAATATGATGGTAATATAAAATCAGTCGTATTTTCATGCTTTTATATTTGTATTTGAAACAATACTAAGTTATATCTTTCACAGATAAAACAGAATATTTTAAATGTTAAGTTAAACATATATATAATGGAGCCAAGTTTTCCTAAGTTATTTTTGGGAAGACTTGAATGAAAAATTAGAGAGTAAATGGCATATGCACAATCCTTAATACAGGTTATTTTTTAAGGAGTAAATTGTGGATATATATGTACATGAACATTTTCCAAAAAAGAAAAAAAAAATGACTTTAACAAGAATGAAGATACAAGTCAGATACCAGGTAAAATGATTATAAATTCCTTAAAGAAAGAGGTTATAATTTTATAGTCTTTATAACTCTCATAGCACCATGCTAGAGATACTTCATATTTTTCAAGTGAGCTAGTGCAATATTTCTAGAAGTATTATTTATAAATCTGTCATTTTAACTCACTGGAAACTTTTTAAGTGGTTTAATGTATTATTTTACCTCCTGGGGTAAATACTTATTATAGTCATGCTGACAATAATAACAATAGTAGTAGTAATACACTTAAATACATTTGTAAATGAAAACCATACAACACAACAATCCAGTCTTTGAGGTAGTCAGTTGAATATTTTACCCATCTTACTGATCAAACAGGATCATTGCCTATTCATTAAAGTTGACTGACAGATTGCAAAGCCTTCTGCGTTGACAATTTTTACTCATAAATAAATGTGATGAGTCTCCCTTAGATACTATATAAGGCACTTACTTCACAAATTGTGCACATTTCCTTAACAATATTGTTATTTTAATGTAACTAATATTTTATAATATATTCAGAAAAAGAATCTCATAAATATATATCTCCTGGTTGGAACTGAATACATTTGAATGGAAAAATGTAATATAATTTGGCAAGGCATGGAGTCTCTAAGTTAGATAACTGAGAGAACCCAAGAGACACAAATCATATTCCAGTTCCACATCCCTCCTGACCAAGGAAAGAAATTTTACTTTGAGAGTGTTTTGCATTTTGACTATAGACCTAGGCACAAAATGTTTGCAAGTAATAAAGTCACTTTAAAACAATAATAATCTGTTGTATGTTTCTGCATCTCAAAAACTATCATTGTTTTATTTCCTGACATGACATTGTTAATATTCCAAATCTTTGGTTTTGCAGTATTTTGATCCATTATTGATTTCTTAAAGGGCACAGAGGTCTACATTTACTTATAACACAACTGTTGCAAAAATAATCATTCTGAAGTTGGATACAACACTGTACTGAAGTCTTTTGGTATTTTCCCCATAAATGTCAATTTTAAGAGCCAGAAGCACACACATACTCACACGCTGCATTCCTATGTCGATGCAAAACATCTGAGAGACATCAAACATTTTCACAAATCTCTGCTTTGTGGTGAAGTATGACCAAAAAAAAATATCTGTTCTGACACAGCTTGCTGACAATTGAATTTATATCACACTGATACACAAAGATTTTTCAAGTAGAAATTCCCTTGCCAAATTACTTAGCTTCCTGAACAGGGTTCGTGGATGTTAGAAAACTTTTCCAATATCCTTAAAAATGCTAGCACTAAATGTGACCTCTAGGAAATCTATAGTGAAGATTACATTTAAAGTTATAATTTTAGGAAATTGAGCCCTCTGAAATATATGTATATTATACTTACATCCAATTTCAATAAGAAATGAAGAGACAATATATATTCCATTGACTCTCCATGTATATATCTTTGAAATAACTTTGCCACATAACTTATGTTATTTCCAAGCTCCGTGATGGTAAAGCTCCATCTAAGAAAAGGAAATGACTTCAACATGCAATCATAGTTGATTTGAAAGCAAATTCTTAAGTTTTGTGATAAATAAAATGGACCTTTTGCAACTGAAGTCATTGATAAGGCCTTAGATAACTATGCTGATAAAATCATAGATCTGCATCTTGGCAGCATTGAGGTTTCATCCAGTCACATGGCAGATACTCAGCAAGCACTACTGTTGTGCTAGGTATTGAGCTATATACAGTGTGTGAATAAGAAGGTGGATGAGATCATTTGTTCTCTATCAAGTACTTCCCAATCTGTTAGAGGTGGGAAGACTGGGACTTGAATACCTAAGAATATGAGGCAGTACATGTGCAACTAATGCCATATAAGTGGTATAAAAATGCTATTCAAATATGAGAAAGGAAGCTGTTATTTCTGGATGGAGTAAACAGAAAAGGGAATTTATGAGATCTCACATGTTTGAAAGATGCAGAGAACTTTGTTAGGTAGAGATAGCCACTGAGTCATTTCGAAAGTAGTGCTGAAAAGAAAATACAAATAAAAGACAATGTATGCTAGTGGACTGGCAGTAGCCTAGCTTAGTAAGCATCTAGAGTATACAGGGAAGGGCATAGCAATAGGAAACTAGAAATGTAAATAAGAATCTAACACGCTGAGGAATCTGGAGAGCCACTGGAGAAGTTTATGGAAAGGAATGTCATGTTTAAGCTGTTTTAGGAAAAAATCTGGCAAGCAGGATGTAAAATAGTCTAGAAGACACTAGAGATAGGAAAACTAATTATGAAGCTATTTTGACAGTTCAGGTATGAGACCACAATGAATAGAATACCAATATAACTCTTGGTAATGGGAAGATAGAAGGGATTCAAAAGATATTGTGGAAGGAAAGGTCAATGGGCTAAGGACACTTACTGGGTGAAGAAGTTTTATATAGGACAAAAAGGTACACAATGATTCTGAATTCTGGATTCAGAATTCAGTAAGAGGAAAACTAAAATAGATGGTACGTGGTACTAAAATAGGTGGTATTAGTGACAAGAGGAAAGTGACTGCAGGAAAAAATACAGGGGTAGCTTACATAGGCCCTCTGTAGTAAAAGGAATGAAAAAAAAAGGGGAAAAAATGCCTTCGCAGACTATTATAGCTGGAAGCATAATTAGAGTGCAAAACTCTGAATCCAGATCTTCTGCATCCAAAGTCTGGCTTTGTGACCAAATCACTGCGTGAATGAAAGCTATATTCTTAAACCCTCCAAGCTCCTGTTTGCTTATCCGCAAAACAGGAATAATAATAGTACCTATCCCATGAGCTGAACAATTGGAACTCATTGTAAGTTCCATAGATGCTTTTGCACTTACTATAGAACAAATTGAGGCATATGTTCCAGGCGGAGCTCTGATATCTAGTAAGTAGAAAGAAACAACTGTGATTTTATGCATTTGACACTACTATGTGCCAGCCTCTGTTTTGGGTACTGAGGGAACAGTGATCAAAACAGGTAATATCTCTGTACTCATACAGATTGCATTAAAATATGGGAAACTAATGATAAGTTAAAAAACACAAAAATGCAAATAGGATAGTTACACACCATAAAGGGTGACATGAAACAGAATAGGGACGGCAGAGAGTGACCAAAGTGCTATGTTAGGCCACCATCAGGGAAATCTTGTTTGTGGTAGTGGCAGCTGAAGACAGACCTGAATGATATGAGGCAATAGCTATGCAAATAGCTATGAATAGAGATTCCAAGCAAAGAGAACAGCAAGTGGAAAGTTCCTGAGGTTGAATATATGTGATTATCCAAAAACAGAAAAGGACTATTTGGCTGGATTACAGAGAGGAGTAGCAGGTGATCAAATGAGGGATAACACCAGATTTCGATCACGCCATGCCTTGCAAGAGATGGTAAAATCACTGGATTTTGTTCTACACATCATGGAAGTCAAAAGGAGAAACCCAAGGAATATCTCTTAATATTTATATACTGAAAGGTTAATGTAGAGACAACTTATTGTAGGGTCAACAGCTAAAGGAAAGAAAGCAGGTAAAAGCTCATAGTTATAACTTATTATCTGTAAGAGGTGATGATGTCTTAGGTATATATGGGCAGTAAAGGTGGGAAGGAGTGGTCAGATTTGGGACAGATTTTGAACACAAGAATTACAGAATGTGATGAAAGACTGAACTCAGAGAGTGAGAAAATCAGAATGAAGATACACAAAACTAAATTTTATGACAGGAGTAAATAAATCAGTAGTGGTGCCATGTTTTGAATAGGGACAGTTGGATTTTGGAGCTGGAGAGAGGAGTCATGGAAGAATGAGATTTCCATTCTGAACATCTGAAGTGGGTCAGAAGCACTCTGGCATCAGATGGGAAAGACAGTAGATGGATGGCTTGCTTGTGAAGTAGCCATTTGGAGAAATTGAGTCAGAATTTGATAAGGAAGTTGTGGGGATTCTGTGAAGAGATTAAGCTGGGGATAAAATTTGAGATTCGTAAGCATTTACATGGCATCGAGGCCATTGGTACTAGACAATCATCAAAGAAGCTAGTGTAGGTAGAAGAGAGAAGCTTAAAGACTGAGCCCAGGTGCATTTTCTTAGAGATTCTTAGAGATTGGAAACAAAAGGAGGAACAAGCAAAGGATACTGAGAAGGAGCAGCCAGTTGGATAGGAAGAAGAACAGGAGCATTTTGTGCACAAGTATGAAAAGTATTTTGGGAAAAAGAGAAGAAGCTATGTCAGATTTTGCTAAACACCTGAGAATTGACCATGTGATTTACTAATGTGGAGATTATTGATAACCTTAGCAACCATGGTTTCAGTGGGAAGGGACTGGAAAAGTGGCATTAAAATTAATAAAGAAGATTCAAAGAGGGAAAAGTAAGTATAGACAGCTTTAAAAGAATTTTTTAAGCAAGGAGAGGACTGGAGCTTTAGTTGGAGGAGAAAGCATCAAGTTGAAAGTCTATATAAAACAGGAATTGTGGGCAAACATGCGTATGCTTTTTGGAGTTATCAGTCCGAGGGGAAACTGATAAAACAGAAAAGGGCATAAGAATCCTGAAATGAGTGAAAAGGGATGTCCACAGAGAAAAGCTGGCCATAGAGAGAAGCACAAACAGATTGACTAGAGTTGATGGCAAGATAAGAATACTGTTTCTGAATGTTTCTCTTTCCTTGGTGACATAAAAGCAAAGGTCATTAGCTGAGAGTGAAGAAAGGAGAGAGGTATTGGGAGGAAAGGAAGGAGGTATCAGAAGTCTGTAAAATAAGAAAATATATAAGGCGTGCATCTGATAAAGTGAAGTAATGAATGACTACAGAAATGCAGTGGCATTTCCGAATAGATGACAGCTCACCTTGGATCTGTGGTCATAGATTCCCAGTGAGCAGGGTTTTTTGCCCTCCAGGGTCAGCTGTTAAGGTATGTGGTAGGAGTTGGTAGAGAAGCTGATTTAACCAGGGTTGTATTTTTTTTTTTTTTTTTTCAGGTAATATGATGGGGAAGGAAGACCAAAGGAGGTGAGGGTGTTTGCAAGGGATTAAAAATAATAAATGATAATGGAGTGGAAGCTGAGCTTGGATGAAAATGATAAGGTGAGGTGATGAGAAACACTGGGAAGGTGGCAGAGTTAATGGATTGGAGATAATAGTGGGATTGAAGAATGGCTGGCAAGGGGGCAATCAAATAAGTGAGCAGGAAAGTAATAAGGTGCTAGCAAAAAGCATGATAGAAACTGACATTTGGTAGGGGTGCGATTACTGGTTTAGTGTGTGACATGGAATTGATGAGTTGCTGTGGGAAAGAGCCCATCTCATTTTAGGTAACATAAGGGAACTAGCAGTCTAGGGCATTGGATGGATTGTCTGTGTGGGTATTGTAATTACCAAGATTGATCATGGAGGTAATTGGAAGGGAAGTGATCCCCAGATATTCATATCTTCGGTGAATATGGGAATATGACAGAAAACTTCAACAAAAAAAGGGGTAGGTAGTAAGTGTGGGAGTATCACTCAACACTTGCTTCAAGGGTGTTGGATTATGGAAGTCTAAGTATCACAACCATTAAAATGTACAAAAAAGAAAAATGCTATGAAGCTGATTGTTAGAATAAGGTCAATAATATTGACAGAAATTTCAGCCTTTTTTATGTCAACTCATATTTTACTATTTCTTAAATATGCAACTGGCTTTTTGCCAAAAATTTCATTCCTTATAACAAATACAACAGAGTGAAAATCCTTCTACTTATAAATAATATGATTTTTAAGTCCACTTGCCCTGAAAAGTTCAGAGAAAACTGTCATGATTCTTTTGATCATCGATACAGAAGAGATCCAAACAGAAATCCCTTCTTTTCTGCACTGTTGAAAGAAGAGCTCCCTTCTTTTCTGCACCCATCTTGACTCACCAGGGTTGTTGGACTGTGCATCCATAGGAATCATGAGCTTCGCCCTGGTGGCTCGACGAGCAGCCAGTGACCTCTCCAAAGTGGACATGGAGCTCCCTGCTTCTTCAGTGTCTTGACCTAAAGGCAAAGCCAGATGCCTGAGAGACCCCCCTTCGTCAATGATTCAACCATTACATCATTTCCAGCAAGCCACTCTAATGCCTTATTCATTTTCTTAATGCGTTAAATAATACCAGCTAATCTCTTATGACCAAAACAATTACCATCACTAATAAAATTTACCTGCACCTCATTACCCAGAAAATGGCATTGCTTACATTTTGTTATGCATAATTTTTGCATACGTATGTCTACATGAGAGTGAAAAGGCATGTATTAATACTTTTTTCCAAAAGTGGCATTGTGTCATATGTATTGTTTTGTAAACTTAAGAAAATAACACGAAAATCTCTCTTGGTTAATAAATGTCAGTAATATACTTTTTAATAGCTCTATAACATTTAATTAGATGAATTTACCACAACTTCTGCAACTAGTACTTCAGGCCTAAAGATAATAAATCGTACTATATATAAATTTATGATGATTCCATAAACCATGCCAAAGAGCCATTTCAATTAATAGGCAAGAGTGATGTATGCAGAATTGAAAAGTTAATAAAGATATATGTTGAGAGCTCTGTATAGTGTGTAGCACTAGAAACTATACTATTCATTGGCATAGTCTTTGTTCTATTAACCAGGACAGCATAGAGAACAATTAATGTTATATAAAGCATAACTAGAAGGATTTTGTCGTTAAACTTCAACCAGCACTTACTGAGAGCGGCCAAAACACTTGGCTGTCTCCAAATGTCCTCTGAGAATATAAAGGATAAAGGGGAACAAATCAAGAAATAGGAGTCCTAGAGATCATTGACAAAACCTTCCAAGGGAGGAGAGACAATTTCATCTCTTCCAGTGGGAGGTAGGGGTATTCTTCCCTCTTGCTGTTTAGTAAAAAACAGAGATGCAGGAATAAATACCTATACAGTGTTGATATTCATGCGAATGAACTCAACTATCCCTTTATTCTCAAAGTAGAAGCCTGTCCATGCATCAGGCTTGCTGGTCTATTTAAACAGAGGACGAATCTAGAGAGAGCAAAGCTGAGAGAGGCCAGCATTTATTACATGCTCTGTTATCACTTGACCAGACAAAGATGTAGGTGTTTCCTCTGGGTCACGTGCCCATATGAGGAGTTAGTGAGGCTTGAGTCCTCTTGCTGAGAAAGCCTCATTAAGCAGTTACACATTCAGATATGAAAATATTTCAGTTTGGTTTAAAAACAACAATTACTCATTCTACAAATACATCAAGAGTTGACCAAGGGGGTTTTTGATGACAGTATTTGGTTGATTATTTAACTTCCCATAAGCATGTAAAAGTATGAGGACCCACAGAAATGGAATACCTTACCATCATTTTCTAGATGTCTTAGTTATTCCTGGACATGGACTGTTCTGCACCATTTTAGTAAACAGTGGAATTTTTCTTTAGATCACCTTGTATACCTACAGAGCCTTCAGATAGACCCCATCAAACCAGATTAGTGATCATATAAATGTGATTGCCTGGTGATGATTTGATCTCCATTGTAATCAAATCATAGTAATAGAGTAATCAATATTTTCATATTTCAAGTGTCTCTGATGTGGTTTTTAAAGGAACTGATAGTAAATTTAAAATCAACTTGCAACTATCCACAGACATAAGGAACTAAAAATTGTACAATGGTTTCAACTTATAGTGCCTAATGAAAAGGAATTGATTTATTGAGGCTTCACATTCTAGTACTTCCCATGGTATATCACCTCTTAGAAGTCTCAAGAAGCATTATGATTGCAAAAGGCAGGCAATGGGATGATAGGATAGAAAGTAAACCAGGTTAATCAAACAAATTTGTATCAGATGATTTTAACCATTGGTGAATCACTGCAAATTAGTGGGAAGGCTACCTCCACAAAAGAGGGAGTGGAGAACACCCTGGTGGAGGTCCAGAATGAGACATTTTCCCCGATGCGGAGGTGAAAGAATTACCAGAATGAGAGGTGCTTTTGCTCCCCAGTTGGGTTTCCGACTGGCTGTGACTGACTGGTGTGAGCTCCTGGCAACTTTGGATGGGGGAGTCCCTTCCCGTGGGGTCCGTGCCTGTGGGCTTCTCGATGTTTTTCATCTCCATTTCCTCATGATGAATCCAAAGGTCAGGGGGCCGCAGGTCCTTCTGGCTGCCCTTCCTTTTGCCAGCACTGTGGGTGGCCCGTTTCCTGCAGGACAGAATTAGAAGGCAAATGTGAGCGCTTCTTGTCCATGGCTCCTCCTGGCTTTTCTCTGTCAATTCTAGTTAGAAGCAGGGCAAGGAAACAAAAGCACTCCCAGGAGGAAACCTGTGAAATCCAGGAATTGGCAGGCTTGTCTTGGCAGCCTTTCCTCTTTTCCCAGGGGCCTCGCCACCTTATAGGAGAGGTGGTGTCCAATCCCCAGGGCCTGGCGGCCTGCCAGGGTGCACCTTCCTCCAGTGTCCCAGCTACACAATGAGCACAAGCAGACAATGGGTTCCATGGAGCCACACACCAAGCTTCTGAACTAGGCAGAAAGTACCTGCCTGCAACATCTGCGTAGGAGAAAAATGAAGAAAATGCTTGGAAAGGGCAAATAGAAATAAAAAAGGCCAGACTCGGTGCCAACAGCCAAGATTGGAGCGTAGAAGAAAGCCGATACCTCCGCCATGTAATTTCATGTGCAATTGGGATGCTTGTTCTTTGAAGACAAAAGGCTGTATGGGGACATTCTTAGGAAAAGAAAACGCTTTTCCTTTGGAGTCACTAAGTGTCTGGATACAAACCCAGTAAAACTCATCCTTTTGAAAAGAAAAGGATGCACTTTGGAAGTGTGCTTCAGATGTCTCTTGTTTCACTCAGTATGAATTGTGCAATCGTAAATTTGGAATTTTAGTGGCCATTTCTTTTTGGGGCCTGTGAGAGTCAGTAGTTTGCTGCATGCTAAGTGAAGTAGCATTCTGGGCTGCAGGGGTCCGGAGCTGGGCCGGAAGGCCAAGATCCGCTAGCTGTTACTGCTGGCTTTGGTAAATAAAGTTTTATTGGAATCCTGCTGGGCTTAGTCTCCGTTCCAGGGGAGTGCTGACTAGTTACAACAAAGATCACATGGCTGCCAGAGCCTAAAATATTTACCAGTTGGCCTTTTTAAGAAAGGATTTTCGATCTCTGCTCTATTGCTTTATCATTTTTAGAATCTCCACTGGTAGCTTCTATTTCTTTTAAAACAGTAATGTTTCTTTATCAGGCACACTTCAGAGAGTTCAAATCTACTCTTGGGCACGATCCCAGAGAAGTATCTCCTTCTCACGTTCCTTGATGGCAGAGTGCTCTGTAAGGAGAATGTTTTTGTTGCTGCTAAAGGGTTCATACTACTCTCAGCGAACACTGTCACCTGCAAGGTCACCGAAAGTGGCTTGGTTTTCCCTACTACTGAGTAGGATGCTCGGTACTTAGGCAATTCATAAACGTTTCGCGATGTGGTTTGTTAAATTTTCCTTCATATTCTTTTCTTGGTCTTTCTGGAAGCATGCGGATGAGGATAAAGAACACGGAAGCCCAGACTTGATCTCTCTCTCCTAGTTTATGAGAAAAGTAATGCAGTATTTTCTGTTCAAATGTTTTCCCCCAAAGTCCCTGCCTTTTGCTGATTTCCTGGCAGCAACCTCAGACTAACTAGGCAACGGCCTATAGCATAATCCCTAGATAATAACCCTAAAATACTAACTTGCTGCTAAACATGCATCACCTGATTTCATTTCCTTAACAGTCTACCGGCCCACAGGAAACTAGTCTGCAACTCACACATAGCTCTTTATATAATCCAACCCTGGCAATTTAGATGAATTTCATACCATTCTCAAACCTGGAGATTTCACCGTTATCTTTTTTCTAACAAGTCAAAATGCTAAATAACTTCAACTCCAGTGTTAACATAACTGCATACAGAAAAGCCCCAGTTCCCAAATCCAGCACAAGAAAGACCGTTCATGATAAGCCAGTGGTAAATCACTGTGCCAAATAATGTTTGAACCAGAAACAAGGTATAAATTCTCATTTCTCTTTGCTTATACATATGCCTTATCCATTCCTCCATATATCAGTCCCCTTGACCACAGGACCAAGGGTTCCAGATGAATTCTATACATATTAGGAAAAGTTACAAACCTGATTGAGGCAGAATCTTTTTTATGTTACAATTCATAACCTTCACACTGGGAGAAATGGTCACTCCTGATAAAATGCATATGCATTTTTCTGATGGATTTTAATCAGATCATTCCTCTGAGAAGCTACTTGTCCATCCAGCCTACTGTCAGTCAAGAATTTGAAGGTCTCTAAATAAATTTTTATTTCCCTTTTTAAATATAAAGCCCTGGCTGATGGCACAGTGGAAAAGGAGCCAGCCTGTGACCCCAAGGGTCGCTGGCTCGATTCCCAAGGTTGCACACCAGGTCTCCAGCCAGGTCGTAGCTGGAGGCAGGTGAAAGGCAACCATACGTTGACGATTCTCTCTTTCTTCCTTACTCCCTACCCCTCTCTCTAAAAATAATAAAATCTTTAAAAAATTATTTATATTCTGTGAAAGACCATTTGTTTTCTATATTGTCTTTTATCAAGAGAGAAATCTTGGACCTTGAAGACATCTCCCTCTACTTCTGATGGTAGTCCACCAGGTCTGTAATAAAAGTGATGTTGGCTCTTACCTAAACAGTCTGAAATTTCTCCTCCCACCTGTAGGAACAGCTGCGACTCTGGCCTCTGTCCACCTGCCTGTTCTTTGATGTAATGGCTGCTGCCCACCACGGCCCCTAGTTCTGTCTCACCACTGGGACCTTCAAAATTTGGGTGCAGGTGAACCTAGCACAGAGGTTCCAGTGCCAACAGTATCACCTGGGAACTTGTAAAAACAGGCATCCTCAGGCCCCACGTCAGATCTGGGGAATCAGAAACTTGGGAGGGTGAGACCAGACAACCTGGAGAGGAGCCTGATGCACCTAAAGTTTTAGAAGCACTCTCCGTGAATTACTTGGTGGTGTTTATATGTTGTTATTTTAAAGCTAGATTTTCTATTTGATACAGACGTGCCACATTTATCCATCCATCCATCCGATTATCTAATTTTACTTCTTCTGCCCAGAATACCTCCACAATCCTATTTACTTACAAACTACTAATTCTTTCCTCTCTCCTGCAAGAAGCCTTCTTCACCACTTTAGGTCAGTGTGATCCTAAGATGTCTAAATCATTTCCATCATGTCTCTTTATGCTACTCACCTTGCATGGATCACTGCCTGTCTATTGAGCTGGCCAGATGCTCCCAGGGTGTGGATGGCTTTCCTCCAGTGATACCAGAGGCAAACTCTACTCTGTTTCCTTCACTTCTTCAACATTAGCCAGCGTTTTAAAGCATTTATTCATCTGTTTATTCAGTCACTGCTTATGCAATATCGACTAGGTGTCAAGAATTCTGCTAAGTACTAGAAATGCAAAGATAGGTGAGACATTGGGAGCTTAATAAATGAATGAAAATGATGTGGCTCCTGGGAATTTCTGCTTTAGTGGAATAAGGAGCCTGCACAGTGGGTAGAGCTGAAAAAGTAGAGGAGGGCAAATCACAGGAGGGTTTGCCTCTACAGACACATTTTTAATACCAGTAAACCTGTGGGGAACTGCAAAAAGATTTGTGGCTCAAGAGTTAGCATTAATCAGATTTGTAAGTACTTTGTATGATGCAGATCACATACAAAGTACATAGTAATTACTTGAATTAAATAATAACAATTTTTCATCCTTGACTTCAACGTATTTTTTGCAAGGTTATTCCTCGGTTCTTTACTGGCCCACCTGCTCTTTGCTTTGCATATAACTTGTTATTCTAAGAGAAATTTCTTTTCTTTACACTGTTAATGGGTGTGCTGGGGATGCGAATGGGTAAGGACAGCATTGATTATTCATTTTATTTAAGTATTCATTTAATGCCCTGTGAAGTTCTAAAATACTGTTACCATTTCATAGACTCTTTGTCATGATGTAATAAATGATTAAGTTCCCACTCTGTGCTTAGGTACACTTGACTCAAGTTATTCACAAGAGGCAGACATACAGCGCGGTACAAATTCTCTTGGTCAGGTAGACATGTGCCCTTGGTCTGAAGGGAGACTGAGGTGGGGAAACTGTTACCCTGGGAATTTAGGGAAGGCTTTAGGAAGGAAAGAGCCTGAGCTGAGTGTGAAAAGTGATTACAAATGACCGGGAAAAAAATATATTGGGAAGTATAAACACCTGTCCTGAATTCTCCATCCAAATCCTTCCCCAAGGTTTCTCATGCTCTATATTGATTACTTTTATTCTATTAACTATATATATATATATATATATATATATATATATATATATATATATATAAAATATATATATATAATCCAGGAAAATGTGTCCTAGGTACTCAAATAAATCTATAGTTTTCTAGTTGGTATTAAGATGTATTGGCATCCTAAGTGGTTGCCAGTTAAAATCTGTGTGTGGTTGATATTGAAAAATGATTAAAATTTTAAAACTTTGAAGATCAGCACAAGTGACCTATAGTAGTTAAAGTAGATTACATTTTAGAGTTTAGGCATTTGATCCTCAGGAATGAAAACAATTATTTTGGTCAATGTTTGAAAGGGTGTGAAAATTTAAAACTTGTTATGTATCTGTCAAATCAAATAGGAGGCTTAATTAACTGGTGATTCTATTAAGTGAACCCTGGATTTTATTTACATATTTAAGTTTAATGCAGTCAGACAGGTTACTGCCTTGTGATAACAATGGCCCTGGATGGTGACACAGTGGATAAGGCATCAGCCTGTGAACACAAAGGTTGCTGGTTCGATTCCCAGCCAGGGCACATAACCAGGTTGCAAGCCAGGTCTCCAGCCAGGTCTGTAGCTGGAGGCAGGCGAAAGGCAACCATACATGGATGTCTCTCTCCCTCTCTGCCTCCCTCCACTCCCCGCTCTCTAAAAAATAATAAAATCTTTTTTTAAAAAAAAGAACTGTGATAACCATGTGTCTGGGGTTTTCAGGATATTCTCAATGTCAAATAGGCTGACTTTAGTACCTATGGATACATCATACATATTCTATATTTTGACCAGAACATGTTATTACCTCATTAACAATGCAGAACACCCTCCCCTCATCAATTTAAGCTCTCATAAAACACTTTTTCTATATTATTGTTATCTATGAGATCTGTTCCGAAAGTATTGAACAAATGTCAATATAATTAAACCAGTTTGCTCGGCTGACACTTTTGGGACAGACCTCATATAATCTCACTAATTCAAAATGTGTAAGGGGCATCTTTTTACATCTTTTGTAAGTGGTACAAAAATTTAAATTAATAACTAAAGAGGAATGCAAAACTATTTTTATTTCATATTAGTTTGAAGCTAAATGCTATGTGTTTCTATAATTCAGTAGTATTCCATGGGGAATTTCAGTATTTATAAGGTAGAAGGGATGATAGAAAGTATATAGTCCTATTTCTCATTTGAGGAAACTAACAGGGATTAGGTCTTCCCTTATGTTTAATTAAACACCATTAATTTAATTAAAGAAATGGTAGAATCAGAACTAGATCTTGGGTTCTAACTTGTTAGTTATTTTATATCATAAAAACTAAAATCTTACAAACTAGAACACCAGTCAACCCGATAACCCACCTCATTATTATATATGATATATGATAAACCTAATGCATATGGTTAACCATAGAATAAAATGCACTAAAGTGAATGAGGCATTACTGATAGTACACACATACACACACGTGTTTCAAATCCATCTGAATGCAATTCAAGTATCCCAATAAAACACAAAGGCAATTTACATTCTCCAGCACTTTCAGATAGAGATACTGAAGAAGCCCATGAATGGGTTTCCTACTTCACCTTATTAATTACATTAAACTCCCATTTTTCTGACAGCCCTGTAAGGGACATTAGTTCTATTTCAAATTGGAATTGATTTCACTTTCATCTAAATTACTTAATTTGTTCTGAAAGGCTTAGAGGTGGCAGTATCAGGGAAAAGAGTCCTCAATGAAATAAAAGGAAAAAGGAAAAAAAATAACTAAATTTAAACTGAGGGATATCTAGAAAGTTTTTCTCCTTTTCCTGGTCACAGATGCACAGCGATAATGATGAATGCCAATGGGTCTGTTCCTGAAGAAACATTGTGAAAACATGCCAAGTAAATATTAAGCAGCTTTAGTGGGGAGGGGAGGCACCAGCTACAGGAACTCCAAACTCAATTTCTTTGGGTTTTCCGTCATCGGTGGGATGATTTTTTCTTTTGTTTGTTCCTTAATTTTACAAACAAGGCATACCCAGCACACAGCCTCTACTCAGTCTAAGTAAAATCTTTAAGTGCTAACAAACAAATGAGCAAAATAGAACCAGAGGCATGGAAACAAGGGTCAGACTGGCAGTGAGCAGAGGGGAGGGGGGGATGGGGAGAAGCAGGGAGAGGAGGAGAAGCCAAGGAACTAGGACAAAGGAACCAAGGCCATGGCCAGCGTGTGGCGACTGACTGTGGGAGAAGGGGCAGACAGTGTGGAGCAACCAGGGGAAAAGGGGACAACTATAATAGAACAATAATTTTTGAAAGTTAAAAAAACAATAAATGTACCCTTCAAACCTATATAATTTTATTAACCACTGTCATCCCCATCAGTTTACTTTAAAAATAAAAATATTAAAAAAAAAGTAAACTCCTGTAGTGGCTTCTGTTTTACAGTAAAACCATGATTTCCCCAGGGGCCTAGGAACCCCCAACATAATTCATATCTTCTCATGATCCCTGTGGCCTCACCATCAGCCACAGCTGCACTGCTGTTCATGGACAAACAAAACAAACCTTCAAGTGTGTGTGTGGAATTTAAGATAATTTGAGTTTCTCGAAGTAGCATCATATCCCACTTTTGCACATCGAAACAACTGCCATTTTTCTCTTTGGAGAAACAAAATATGTCCAGCATTCCAGCTCATCAGGTCAATATAACCCTCAAATATTCTTGCAATGATAAAAGTGAAAAACCAAAGAGTACCCTGCTATGGATGGTTTAGATAGCTAAACTGAATTGAGTGAATTCATCCATGTTTTTAAAACTATCATAAGATGGCCAGGTTTGGTTTGGTGTCCTCCCCACTTCCATTTCTGTTTATCTTTCTCAGCTTGTCCTCAGAGACCTGCAGCCTTGATGGTCCACCATTCTGTGCACAATCCCTTTCCTGGGAGCGCTGGACCAAGACATTGTTTGATTATTTATTCAATTACATTTGCCCCTCTGAGCCTTACTAAGTGCCCAGCACTCTGGAAGCTCTGTGGGTGACTATCAGTTCCTGGAATGCTTACATGTGAGGTCATCCTTGTTCAGCTCAATGGTCTGGTTTCTTGTTGGGGCACAATGGACCAGCACACCAGCCATCATGAGCTTCAAAATGGTCCAATCACATGAATGCAGCTGCATCCCAAAATTTCCCTGCATATACACGTATATAAACTAAATACAAAGGCTGCATTTATGCTACCCCCCACCATGTAACTTTCTTCCTTATGTACTTGTTGCTGTATCCTATTTTTTTTTAAATATTTTATTTATTATTTCCAGAGAGAAGAAGGGAGAGAGGCAGAGAGGGAGAGAAACATCAATGTGTGGTTGCCTTTCACCTGCCTCCAGCTACAGACCTGGCTGGAGACCTGACGGGAGACCTGGCTTGCAACCTGGTTATGTGCCCTGGCTGGGGAATCAAACCAGCAACCTTTGGGTTCACAGGCCGGCTCCTTATCCACTGTGCTACCAGCCAGGGCTGTATCCTATTTTTAAACTCCTCACTTTATGACACTGGAAGACTCAGTATCTATCAACAAATACGGTCAAAGGCTTTTTTAAAAAGCAAAAGGCTGAGGTATTAACAAAGAAAGAGGGAAAATTATTTGCTAGAGAATCTTAAAACTTTGAAAATCAGTGCAAGTGATCTATAGTAGTTAAAGTAGAGTGGGTTTCATTTCAGAGTTTAAACATTTGATCCTCAATACTGAAAAAAAATGCTACGTCAGAAAAACAACAAGGGAAGAACCCATTACGGCCTATCTGGTGAGACAGTGCAGCTAAGAGAGACACACCTGGATGGGTCTGAAAGGTACTAGGTTGGCAGGGAGACAGAACAATGAGGGGGCTGTTGCTGGTTGCCACACCTGGCTGGCGGGAGGTTGCTGCGCTGGTTATGGGGTATGGGGGAATGAGGATGAAATGAATTAAGACCACCTTTCCATTCTAAACTGCCATGTACTTTGATGTTCCACGCTCTGCTTGTGGTAGAATTAGAGCTGCAGAATATAAAAGCACTCTTACACCCCTCAGTTATTAAAATCTTTCAAGAATCAGCCATAGCCAGGAAATTGGAATTCCCGGATCTCTCTTCCTGATTAATGCCTACACACCCCCTTCCCAAGAGTGGTAAACACTTTCAGAGGAACACACATCTCCCACCTTTTATACAGACTTACAGAGAGGGCCGTAAGATGGGACACGGTGAAGTCCATTCCCTAAGTGTCAGTTAAGAGACACATGCTGTCACTAGAAAGGGAGGATCTGTCCTCAAGAAGGAAAATTCAATTAAATGGAGGTGCAGAGTGGACCTCCAGGATTCCACTATTAAGTATGCATCTTGAGCCCTCACTCACTTATGTAAATTGATCTGGACTAAATGACAGGCCAGGCTTTGCCCACGTCAGGAGATAAGGAACATGCGGTGAATTCTCAATGAGCAAGGAAGAGAGCCTTCAAAAGTATAATCAAAGAGATATTAGCTGGGCCAAGTGAGGACATCTCTCCTTTAGGGGACCAGCTGGTACCTACTTTTTCTGCTGGGCTGAGGAGCGCCGGGTGCAGATCACAGCTGCCACCGCCACCGCCAGCACTGTGATGATGCCCACGGTGACCACAATGATCACAAGCAGGTTGCTGTTCTTCTGAGGAGTGACACTGCCGTGTGGCGGGTGCATCTGGCCAATGGGTGGCTCTGGGAAAAGACAAGCACATGGAGATCAGATTTAGGGAGACAGGGCAGCCCAGTGTTTGTGAAGCTCTGCTGAGGGTGTGAAGAGTTGCTCTGGTAGTACTGAAACTGAGAACAAAGCAACGAAAAGTGGGAAGAAAGGTCTAAGCGATTGACCCAAGACAAATGAAACCTCCGCCTGCACAAATGTCTTATCCAATATCTTCCACAGTGACATTATTTAGAACAGCCAGGAGTGACACCCAACATCCATCAACTAATGAGTGGATCAACAGTGCGGTCTAGCCATATGATGGAACATGATCCGGCCTAAAAAAGACATGAAGTCAAGATCCGTGGAACAACATGCATGTGCCTGGAAAACGTTACGCTAAGTGAGAGGAGCCAGGCACCAAAGGCGAGGTATTTTATAGTTCCACCCATGAGAAATATCTAGAACATGCCAAACCACAGAGGCAGAGCAGATTAGGACTTGGCAGTGGGAGTGCTGGGGAGAGGTGACTTGGGGGAAGGGCTGCTAATGGGTACAGGTGTTCCTTTTGGGACCATGAAGATGCTCTGGAATTAGAGGGTTGTGATGATGGTACGCGTTATGAATATACTGGAAGCCACTGAGTTGTACACTTTAAAAGGGTGAATTTTTGTTGTGTGAATTATATCTGAATGAAAGAAAGAGTTAAGCTATTGCATTGGCTAGAAGGTGGGGTGGGGAGGAAGAATGCTGCTTTATCCTATAAGGATTCCAGTGTGACAGGGACCAGAGAGGGTTGTGTTTAATGAGAAAATACTACTTATTTGATGGTGAAGACAAACTATTGGGCACCAGTCACTCACAGTTTACCTCCATTCCCTTTAAGAAGCTAAAAAGCGCATTTAATTCTCAACCCATCAGAGAGTGCATGAATTCCACTTAAAACCAGTCAATGGGCTTGAAATTGTGTCATAAAGTCCTGATATAAATGTTTTCCTATGCTGCAACAGTACCTTGTGGTAGACAGTATGTAGGCAAAAAAATGACAGACTTCGTAGGGCAGTCTTGATAATTTGCTTATGTAAATAAGAATGGCTGGTGACCTTTTAAAAATTGTTTCCTTTAAACCTGCAATCAGTGATCGATCAATTAGAAATACTCTGTTCTGTGTCATGTTTGTCATTTCAAGATACAAATTAAAAAAAAAAATAAATGATTAGCTTATAATGTTATTTATAAATTAAGTTAGAAAGTTGCAGAAAGCAATGGGTTTGGATATTTTCCTAGACCTAAGTTTGAATGTATTTTTTTAACAACATATATTAGGCCTTCTCTATTTCTTGAGAAAAATGTTTAGGCCTTTTGCATCTTAGTGCTTTTTTATTTCTGTGAAATGAAAATAATAATACTTATTATACAATTACTGTCAGAATTAAAGGAAATGTATACAAAGGAGCTATCTCAGTGACTGACACAGAATAAGTGCTCATACTATCATTATATTATTGAAATATTAAATAAAATGTTGCCTAAACTTATACCATCCCATACCATTTGGGGTACTTTTGGTGTGGACTTCCAAACTACAAACTTTTTAGAAATAATCCTTAATGTGAAAAGACAACTGAACTTCTCAAAAATGAATATAAAAACCCAATACTTGCCTCAAGATCAAAGCACTATTTTTTTTTTCATTTTATTTTCTTTATTTCCTTTTGATCACAGCAGTGATATGAACTTACCATTTTTTCTATTAAAAAATACCTGTATTAAAATATAATTAACCTACCATACAATTTGCTCAAAGTATACATACAGTTCAAAAAAATATACAGTCTAGTAGTTTTTAGTATGTTTTTACAGTTTTATAGCCATCACTACAATGAACTTTAGAATACTTTTATCACCACCAAAGAAGCCCCATGCTATTGTTTCTCCCATAATGCCTTGAGCTCTAGTCAACTACTAACCTAGTTTTAGTCTATAGGTTTATCTGCTGTGGACATTTCACATGAATGGAATTGTGGTCTTTTTGACTAATTTCTTTTCTTTTTTCTTTTTTTTTTTTTTTTAATTTTTTGTTGTTGTATTACATCCATCCCCTTTTTGCTCCCCTCTGTCCCCCTCCCCACCCACCCATTCTCCCCAAAGTCAATCCCACCTATTGTCCATGTCCATGGTTCCTTCATACGAGGTTCTTGTCTAAGCTGCCCCCCTTCCTTGCCTCTGCCTCTCCCCTCCCCCCAACCCCTTTCCCCCTGACCACTGAAGGCCTATT